>CAKAJE020001094.1:163221-244788 GCA_916610135.2 Macropis europaea | reverse complement strand
TTGCCGCCTAGCCCAATACACTATCTGAAATAGGAGCGACGTAAATTGAACAAATATGATAGAATTTCGCTGAATTCTTATATTAACCATAATATAAAATGATCTAATCGGGTCTCTGATTGCCCTATCATAGAAGGTTAGGAGTGCATATTACTCGTCATTCCACGCGCTTTAAGATGCCGCCTAGCCCAATATACTATCTGAAATAGGAGCGACGTAATTTGAACAAGTGTGATAGAATTACGCTGAATTCTTATATTAACCATAATATAAGATGACCTAATCGGGTCTCTGATTGCCCTGTCCGAGGAGTTTAGTAGTGCATTTTACTCGACATTTCATGTGCTTTAAGATGCCGCCTCGCCCAATACGCTTTCTGTAATAGGAGCGACGTAAATTGAACAAATGTGATAGAATGACGCAGAATTCTTATATTAACCATAATTTAAAATGACCTTGTCGGGTCTGTGATTGCCCTATCCGAGAAGTTTAGTAGTGCATTTTACTCGTAATTTCATGCGCTGTAAGATGCCGCCTCGCCCAATACGCTATCTGAAAAAGGAGCGACGTAAATTGAACAAATGTGATCGAATTACGCAGGATTCTTATATTAACCATAATTTAAAATGATCTAATCGGGTCTCTGATTGCCCTGTCACAGATGTTAAGTAGTGCATTTTACTCGTCACTTCATGCGCTTTAAGGTGCCGTCTAGCCCAATCCGCTATCTGAAATTGGAGCTGCGTAAATTGAATAAATGTAATAGAGTTACGCAGAATTCTTATATAAACCATAATATAAAATGATCTCATCGGGTCTCTGATTGCCCTATGATAGAAGGTTAGGAGTGCATTTTACTCGTCATTCCACGCGGTTTAAGATGCCGCCTAGCCCAATATACTATCTGAAATAGGAGCGACGTAAATTGAACAAATGTGATAGAATTTTGCTGAGTTCTTATATTAACCATAGTATAATACGATCTATTCGGGTCTCTGATTGCCCTATCATAGAAGTTTAATAGTGCATTTTACTCGTCATTGCATGTGCTTTAATGTGCCGCCTAGCCCAATACGCTATCTGAAACAGGAGCGACGTAAATTGAACAAATGTGATAGAATTTTGCTGAATTCTTATATTAACCATAATATAGTATGATCTATTCGGATCTCCGATTGCCCTATCATAGAAGGTTAGTAGTGCATTTTACTCGACATTTCATGCGCTTTAAGGTGCCGTCTAGCCCAATCCGCTATCTGAAATTGGAGCTGCGTAAATTGAATAAATGTGATAGAGTTACGCAGAATTCTTATATAAACCATAATATAAAATGATCTCATCGGGTCTCTGATTGCCCTATCAAAGAAGTTTAGTACTGCATTTTACTCGCCATTCCATGCGCTTTAAGATGCCGCCTCGCCCAATACGCTATCTGAAAAAGGAGCGACGTAAATTGAACAAATGTGATAGAATTACGCAGGATTCTTATATTAACCATAATTTAAAATGATCTAATCGGGACTCTGATTGCCCTATCCGAGAAGGTTAGTAGTGCATTTTACTTGACATTTCATGCGCTTTAAGATGCCGCCTCGCCCAATACGCTATCTGAAATAGGAGCGACGTAAATTGAACAAATGTGATAGAATTACGCAGAATTCTTATCTTAACCATAATTTAAAATGACCTAATCGGGTCTCTGATTGCCCTATCATAGAAGTTTAGCAGTGCATTTACTCAACATTTTATGCGCTTTAAGATGAAACCGAGCCCAATACGCTATCTGAAATAGGGGCGACGTAAATTGAACAAATGTGATAAAATTACGTTGAATTCTTATATTAACAATAATATAAAATGATCTAATCGGGTCTCTGATTGCCCTATCATAGAAGCTTAATAGTGCATTTTATTCGTCATTTCATGCGCTTTATGGTGCCGCTTAGCCCAATACGCTATCTGAAATAGGAGCGACGTAAATTGAACAAATGTGATAAAATTACGTTGAATTCTTATATTAACAATAATATAAAATGATCTAATCGGGTCTCTGATTGCCCTATCATAGAAGCTTAACAGTGCGTTTTATTCGTCATTTCATGCGCTTTAATGTGCCGCTTAGCCCAATACACTATCTGAAATAGGAGCGACGTAAATTGAACAAATGTGATAGAATTTCGCTGAATTTTTATATTAACCATAATATAAGATGACCTAATCGGGTATCTGATTGACCTGTCCGAGAAGTTTAGTAGTGCATTTCACTCGCCATTTCATGCGCTTTAAGATGCCGCCTAGCCCAATACGCTATCTGAAATAGGAGCGACATAAATTGATCAAATGTGATAAAATTACGTTGAATTCTTATATTAACAATAATACAAAATGATCTAATCGGGTCTCTGATTGCCCTATCATAGAAGTTTAATAGTGCATTTTACTCGACATTTCATGCGTTTTAAGATGCCAACAAGCCGAATACGCTATCTCTAAATAGGGGCGACGTAAATTGAGCAAATGTGACAGAATTACGCAGAATTCTTATAGTAAACATAATATAATACGATCTATCTGGTTCTCTGATTGCCCTATCATAGAAGTTTAATAGTGCATTTTACTCGTCATTCCATGCGCTTTAAGGAGCCGCTTAGCCCAATACGCTATCTGAAATAGGAGCGACATAAAGTGAACAAATGTGATAGAATTACGCAGAATTCTTATATTAACCATGATATAATACGATCTATTCGGGTCTCTGATTGCCCTATCATAGAGGTTTAATAGTGGATTTTACTCGTCACATCATGCGCTTTAAGGTGCCGCCTAGCCCAATACGCTGTCTGAAATAGGAGCGACGTAAATTGAACAAATGTGATAGAATTTTGCTGAATTCTTATATTAACCATAATATAATACGATGTATTCGGGTCTCTGATTGCCCTATCATAGAAGTTTAATAGTGCATTTTACTCGTCATTTCATGTGCGTTAATGTGCCGCTTAGCCCAATACACTATCTGAAATAGGAGTGACGTAAATTGAACAAATATGATAGAATTTCGCTGAATTCTTATATTAACCATAATATAAAATGATCTAATCGGGTCTCTGATTGCCCTATCATAGAAGGTTAGGAGTGCATATTACTCGTCATTCCACGCGCTTTAAGATGCCGCCTAGCCCAATATACTATCTGAAATAGGGGCGACGTAATTTGAACAAGTGTGATAGAATTACGCTGAATTCTTATATTAACCATAATATAAGATGACCTAATCGGGTCTCTGATTGCCCTGTCCGAGGAGTTTAGTAGTGCATTTTACTCGACATTTCATGTGCTTTAAGATGCCGCCTCGCCCAATACGCTTTCTGTAATAGGAGCGACGAAAATTGAACAAATGTGATAGAATGACGCAGAATTCTTATATTAACCATAATTTAAAATGACCTTGTCGGGTCTGTGATTGCCCTATCCGAGAACTTTAGTAGTGCATTTTACTCGTAATTTCATGCGCTTTAAGATGCCGCCTCGCCCAACACGCTATCTGAAATAGGAACTGCGTAAATTGAATAAATGTGATAGAGTTACGCAGAATTCTTATATTAACCATAATATAAAATGATCTAATCGGGTCTCTGATTGCCCTATCATAGAAGTTTGGTAGTGCATTTTACTCGCCATTTCATGCGCTTTAACATGCCGCTTCGCCCAATACGCTATCCGAAATAGGAGCGACGTAAAATGAACAAATGTGATAGAATTACGCAAGAATTCTTATATTAACCATAATTTAAGATGATCTAATCGGGTCTCCGATTGCCCTATTAAAGAAGTTTAGTACTGAATTTTACTGGTCATGCCATGCGCTTTAAGGTGCCGCTTAGCCCAATGCGCTATCTGAAATAGGAGCGACGTAAATTGAACAAATGTGATAGAATTACGCAGAATTCTTATATTAATCATAATATAATACGATCTATTCGGGTCTCTGATTGCCCTATCATAGAAGTTTGGTAGTGCATTTTACTCGCCATTTCATGCGCTTTAACATGCCGCCTCGCCCAATACGCTATCTGAAATAGGAGCGACGTAAATTGAACAAATGTGATAGAATTACGCAAGAATTCTTATATTAACCATAATTTAAAATGATCTAATCGGGACTCTGATTGCCCTATCATAGAAGTTTAATAGTGCATTTTACACGTCATTTCATGCGCTTTAAGATGCCGCTTAGCCCAATACGATATCTGAAGTAGGAACTGCGTAAATTGAATAAATGTGATAGAGTTACGCAGAATTCTTATATTAACCATAATATAAAATGATCTAATCGGGTCTCTGATTGCCCTATCATAGAAGTTTGGTAGTGCATTTTACTCGCCATTTCATGCGCTTTAACATGCCGCCTCGCCCAATACGCTATCTGAAATAGGAGCGACGTAAATTGAACAAATGTGATAGAATTACGCAAGAATTCTTATATTAACCATAATTTAAAATGATCTAATCGGGACTCTGATTGCCCTAGCATAGAAGTTTAATAGTGCATTTTACTCGACATTTCATGCGGTTTAAGATTCCAACTAGCCCAATACGCTATCTCTAAATAGGGGCGACGTAAATTGAACAAATGTGATAGAATTACGCAGAATTCTAATATCAAACATAATATAATACGATCTACCCGGTTCTCTGATTGCCCTATCATAGAAGCTTAATAGCGCATTTTACTCGTCATTTCATGCGCTTTTAGTTGCCGCCTAGGCCAATACACTATCTGAAATAGGAGCGACATAAATTGAACAAATGTGATAGAATTACGCAGAATCATTAAATTAACCATAATATAAAATGATCTAATCGGGTCTCTGTTTGCCCTACCCTAGAAGTATAATAGTGCATTTTACATGACATTTCATGCGCTTTAAGATGAAACCTAGCCCAATGCGCTATCTGAAGTAGGAACTGCGTAAATTGAATAAATGTGATAAAGTTACGCGGAATTCATATATTAACCATAATATAAAATGATCTAATCGGGTCTCTGATTGCCCTATCATAGAAGTTTAGTAATGCATTTTACTCGTCATCTCATGCGCTTTAAGGTGCCGCCTAGCGCAATACGCTATCTGAAATATGAGCGACGTAAATTGAACAAATGTGATAGAATTACGCTGAATTCTTATATTAATCATAATATAAGATGACCTAATCGGGTCTCTGATTGACCTATCCGGGACCTTTAGTAGTGCATTTTACTCGTCATTGCATGCGCTTTAAGATGCCGCCTCGCCCAATACGCTATCGGAAATAGGAGCGACGTAAATTGAACAAATGTGATACAATCTCGCTGAATTCTTATATTAACCATAATATAAAATCATATAATTGGGTCTCTGATGACCATATTTGAGAGGGTCAGTAGTGCATTTTACTCGCCATTTCATGCGTTTTAAGATGCCGCCTAGCTCAATACGATATCTGGTGTAGGAGCGACGTGAAATGGACAAAATGTGATAGAGTTACGATGAATTCTTAAATTAACAATAATATAAGATGATCTAATCGCGATTCTGATTGCCCTATCCTAGAAGTATAGTAGTGCATTTTACTCGTCATCCCATGCGCTTTAAAGTGCCGCCTAGCGCAATACGCTATCTGAAATAGGAGCGACGTAAATTGAACAAATGTGATAGAATTTCGCTGAATCATTATATTAACCATAATATAAAATGATCTAATCGGGACTCTGTTTGCCCTATCCGAGAAGTTTAGTAGTGCATTTTACTCGACATTTCATGCGCTTTAAGATGCCACCTAGCCCAGTACGCTATCTGAAATAGGGGCGACGTAAATTGAACAAATGCGATAAAATTACGCAGAATTCTTATATTAACAATAATATAAAATGATCTAATCGGGTCTCTGATTGCCCTGTCATAGAAGTTTAATAGCGCGTTTTACTCGTCATTTCATGCGCTTTAAGGTGCCGCCTAGCCCAATACGCTATCTGAAATAGGAACGACATAAATTGAACAAATGTGATAGAATTTCGCAGAATTCTTATATTAATCATAATATAATACGATCCATCCGGGTCTCTGATTGCCCTGTCATAGAAGTTTGGTAGTGCATTTTACTCGCCATTTCATGCGCTTTAAGGTGCCGCCTAGTCCAATACGCTATCTGAAATAGGAGCGACACAAATTGAACAAATGTGATAGAAGTACGTAGAATTCTTATAATAACCATAATATAAAATGATCTAATCTGGTCTCAGATTGCCCTATCATAGAAGGTTAGTAGTGCATTTTACTCGCCATTCCACGTGCTTTAAGATGCCGCCTAACCCAAGACGCTATCTGAAATAGGAGCGACGTAAACTGAACAAATGTGATAGAATTTCGCTGAATTCTTATATTAATAATAATATAAAATTATCTAATCGGGTCTCTGACTGCCCTATCGTAGAAGGTTAGTAGTGCGTTTTACTCGTCATTTCATGCGCTTTAAGATGCCGCCTAGCACAATACGCTATCTGAAATAGGAGCGACATTAATTGAACAAATGTGATAGAATTACGCAGAATTCTTATATTATTCATAATATAATACGATCTATTCGGGTCTCTGATTGCCCTATCATAGAAGTTTAATAGTGCATTTGACTCGTCATTTCATGCGCTTTAAGGTGCCGCTCAGGCCAATACGCTATCTGAAATAGGAGCGACGTAAATTGAACAAATGTGATAAAATTACGTTGAATTCTTATATTAACAATAATATAAAATGATCTAATCGGGTCTCTGATTGCCCTATCATAGAAGGTTAGGAGTGCATATTACTCGTCATTCCACGCGCTTTAAGATGCCGCCTAGCCCAATATACTATCTGAAATAGGAGCGACGTAATTTGAACAAGTGTGATAGAATTACGCTGAATTCTTATATTAACCATAATATAAGATGACCTAATCGGGTCTCTGACTGCCCTGTCCGAGGAGTTTAGTAGTGCATTTTACTCGACATTTCATGTGCTTTAAGATGCCGCCTCGCCCAATACGCTTTCTGTAATAGGAGCGACGTAAATTGAACAAATGAGATAGAATGACGCAGAATTCTTATATTAACCATAATTTAAAATGACCTTGTCGGGTCGGTGATTGCCCTATCCGAGAAGTTTAGTAGTGCATTTTACTCGTAATTTCATGCGCTGTAAGATGCCGCCTCGCCCAATACGCTATCTGAAAAAGGAGCGACGTAAATTGAACAAATGTGATAGAATTACGCAGGATTCTTATATTAACCATAATTTAAAATGATCTAATCGGGTCTCTGATTGCCCTGTCACAGAAGTTCAGTAGTGCATTTTACTCGTCATTTCATGCGCTTTAAGGTGCCGTCTAGCCCAATCCGCTATCTGAAATTGGAGCTGCGTAAATTGAATAAATGTAATAGAGTTATGCAGAATTCTTATATAAACCATAATATAAAATGATCTCATCGGGTCTCTGATTGCCCTATGATAGAAGGTTAGGAGTGCATTTTACTCGACATTTCATGCGCTTTCAGATGCCGTCTCGCCCAATACGCTATCTGAAATAGGAGCGACGTAAATTGAATAAATGTGATAGAATTACGCAGAATTCTTATATTAACCATAATTTAAAATGACCTTGTCGGGTCTGTGATTGCCCTATCCGAGAAGTTTAGAAGTGCATTTTACTCGTAATTTCATTCGCTTTAAGATGCCGCCTCGCCCAATACGCTATCTGAAATAGGAGCGACGTAAATTGAACAAATGTGATAGAATTACGCAAGAATTCTTATATTAACCATAATTTAAAATAATCTAATCGGGACTCTGTTTGCGCTATCGTAGAAGTTTAATAGTGCATTTTACACGTCATTTCATGCGCTTTAAGATGCCGCTTTGCCCAATACGCTATCTGAAATAGGAGCGACGTAAATTGAACAAATGTGATAGAATTACGCAAGAATTCTTATATTAACCATAATATAATACGATCTATTCTGGTGTCTGATTGCCCTATCATAGAAGCTTAATAGTGCATTTTACTCGTCATTTCATGCGCTTTAATGTGCCGCCTAGCCTAATGCGCTATCTAAAATAGGAGCGACGTAACTTGAACAAATGTGATAGAATTACGCAAGAATTATTATATTAACCATAATTGAAGATGATCCAATCGGGTCTCCGATTGCCTTATCAAAGAAGTTTAGTACTGCATTTTACTCGTCATGCCATGCGCTTTAAGGTGCCGCTTAGCACAATGCGCTATCTGAAATAGGAGCGACGTAAATTGAACAAATGTGATAGAATTACGCAGAATTCTTATATTAACCATAATTTGAAATGATCTAATCGGGACTCTGATTGCCCTATCATAGAAGTTTAATAGTGCATTTTACACGTCATTTCATGCGCTTTAAGATGCCGCTTAGCCCAATACGCTATCTGTAATAGGAACTGCGTAAATTGAATAAATGTGATAGAGTTACGCAGAATTCTTATATTAACCATAATATAAAATGATCTAATCGGGTCTCTGATTGCCCTATCATAGAAGTTTAGCAGTGCATTTACTCAAAATTTTATGCGCTTTAAGATGAAACCTAGCCCAATACGCTATCTGAAATAGGGCCGACGTAAATTGAACAAATGTGATAAAATTACGTTGAATTCTTATATTAACAATAATATAAAATGATCTAATCGGGATTCTGATTGCCCTATCCTAGAAGTATAGTAGTGCATTTTACTCGTCATCTCATGCGCTTTAAAGTGCCGCCTAGCCCAAAACGCTGTCTCTAAATAGGGGCGACGTAAATTGAACAAATGTGAAAGAATTATGCAGAATTCTAATATTAAACATAATATAATACGATGTATCCGGTTCTCTGATTGCCCTATCATAGAAGCTTAATAGTGCATTTTACTCGACATTTAATGCGCTTTAAGGTGCCGCCTAGTCCAATACGCTATCTGAAATAGGAGCGACACAAATTGAACAAATGTGATAGAAGTACGCAGAATTCTTATAATAACCATAATATAAAATGATCTAATCGGGTCTCTGTTTGCCCTACCCCAGAAGTTTAATAGTGCATTTTACTCGACATTTCGTGCCCTTTAAGATGCCACCTAGTCCAAAACGCTATCTGAAATTGTAGCTACGTAAATTGAACAGACGTGATAGAATAACGCAGAATTCATATATTAACCATAATATAATACGATGTATTCGGGTCTCTGATTGCCCTATCATAGAAGTTTAATAGTGCATTTTACTCGACATTTCATGCGCTTTAAGATGCCAACAAGCCCAATACGCTATCTCTAAATAGGGGCTACGTAAATTGAACAAATGTGACAGAATTACGCAGAATTCTTATATTAAACATAATATAATACGATCTATCTGGTTCTCTGATTGCCCTATCATAGAAGTTTAATAGTGCATTTTACTCGTCATTCCATGCGCTATAAGGAGCCGCCTAGCCCAATACGCTATCTGAAATAGGAGCGACATAAATTGAACAAATGTGATAGAGTTACGCAGAATTCTTATATTAACCATGATATAATACGATCTACTCTGGTTTCTGATTGCCCTATCATAGAAGTTTAATAGTGCATTTTAGTCGTCATTTCATGCGCTTTAAGGTGCCGCCTAGCCCAATACGCTATCTGAAAGAAGAGCGACGTAAATTGAACAAATGTGATAGAATTTTGCTGAATTCTTATATTAACCATAATATAACACGATGTACTCGGGTCTCTGATTGCCCTATCATAGAAGTTTAATAGTGCATTTTACTCGTCATTGCATGTGCTTTAATGTGCCGCCTAGCCCAATACGCTATCTGAAATTGGAGCTACGTAAATTGCACAAGTGTGATAGGGTTCCGCTGAATTGTTAAATTATCCATAATATAAAATGATCTAATCGGTTCTCTGCTTGACCTACCATAGAATTTTAATAGGGCATTTTACTCGGCATTTCATGCGCTATATGCTGCAACCTAGACCAATACACTATCTGAAATAGGGGCGGCGTAAATTGAACAGATGTGATAAAATTACGCTGCATTCTTATCTTAGCCATAATATAAAATGATCTAATCGGGTCTCTGGTTGCCCTATCATAGAAGGTCAGTAGTGCATTTTACTCGACATTTCATGCGCCTTAAGATGCCGCATAGCCCAATACGCTATCTGAAATTGGAGCTACGTAAATTGAACAAACGCGATAGAATTACGCAGAATTTTTATATTAACCATAATTTAAAATGATCTAATTTGGTCTCTGATTGCCCTACCATAGAAGTTTAACAGTGTATTTTACTCGTCATTCCATGCGCTTTAAGATGCCGACTGTCCCAATATGCTATCTGAAATAGGAGCGTCGTAAATTGAACAAATGTGACAGAATTACGCCGCATCCTTAAATTAACCATAATAGAATATGATCTATTCGGGTCTCTGATTGCCGTATCATAGAAGTTTTATAGTGCATTTTACTCGTTATTCCACGCCCTACAAGATGCCGTCTAGCCCAATCTGCTATCTAAAGTAGGAGCGACGTAAATTGAACAAATGTGATAGAATAACGCTGAATCCTTATATTAATCATAATATAATACGACCTATTCGGGTCTCTGATTGCCCTGTCATAGAAGTTTAATTGTGCATTTTACTCGACAGTTCATGCGCTTTAAGGTGCCGCCTAGCCCAATACGCTATCTGAAATTGGAGCTACATAAATTGAACAAGTGTGGTAGAGGTTCGCTGAATTCTTAAATTAACCATAATATAAAATGATCTAATCGGCTCTCTGTTTGCCCTACCCTAGAATTTTAATAGTGCATTTTACTCGACATTTCATGCGCTTTACGGCGCCGCCTAGCCAAATCCGCTATCTGAAATAGGAGCGACGTAAATTGAACAAATGTGATAGAATTTCTCAGAATTCTTATATTAACCATAATATAAAATGATCTAATTGGGTCTCTGACGGCCGTATCCGAGAAGTTTAGTAGTGCATTATACTCGTTATTTCATGCGCTTTAAGGTGCCGCCTATCCCAATACGCTATCTGAAATAGGGGTGACGTAAATTGAACAAATGTGATAAAATTAAGCTGAATTCTTATATTAACCATAATATAAAATGATCTAATCTGCTCTCTCATTGCCCTACCATAGATGGTTAGTAGTGAATTTTACTCGTCATTCCACGCGCTTTAAGATGCCGCTTAGCCCAATACGCTGTCTGAAGCAGGAGCGACGTAAATTGAACAAACGTGATTGAATTACGCAGAATTCTTATATTAACCATAATACAATATGATCTATTTGCGTCTCTGATTGCCCTATCATAGAAGTTTAATAGTGCACTTTACTCGTCATTTCATGCGCTTTAAGGTGCCGCCTAGCCCAATACGCTATCTGAAATTGGAGCTGCGTAAATTGAACAAGTGTGATGAAGTTTCGCTGAATTCTTATATTAACCATAATATAAAATGATCTAATCGGGTCTCTGATTGCCCTATCATAGAAGTTTCATAGTGCATTTTACTCGTCATTTCATGCGCTTTAAGGTGCCACTTAGCCCAATACGCTATCTGGAATAGGAGCGACGTAAATTGAACAAATGTGATAGAATTACGCAGAATTCTTATATTAACCATAATATAATATGATCGATTTGGGTCTCTGATTGCCCTATCCTAGAAGTTTTGTAGTGCATTTTACTCGACATTTCATGCGCTTTACGATGCCACCTAGCCCAAAACGCTATCTTAAATAGGGGCGACGTAAATTGAACAAATCTGATAAAATTACGCCGCATTCTTATATTATCAATAATATAAAATGACATAAACGGGTCTCTGATTGCCCTATCATAGAAGTTTAATGGCGCATTTTACTCCTCATTTCATGCGCTTTAAGGTGCCGCCTCGCCCCATACGCTATTTGAAATAGGAGCGTCGCAAATTGAACAAATGTGATAGAATTAAGTTGAATTCTTATATTAACCATGATTTAAAGTGATCTAATCGGGTCTCTGATTGCCCTATCGTAGAAGTTTAATAGTGCATTGTACTCGTCATTTCATGAGCTTTATGGTGCCGCCTAGCCCAATACGCTATCTGCAATTGGAGCTACGTAAATTGAACAAGTGTGATAGAGTTTCGCTGAATTCTTAAATTAACCATAATATGAAACGATCAAATCGGGTCTCTGTTTGCCCTACCCTAGAAGTTTAATAGCGCATTTTACTCGACATGTCATTCGCTTTAAGATGCCACCTAGCCCAATACGCTCTCTGAAATAGGGGCGACGTAAATTGATCAACTGTGATAAAATTACGCTGAATTCTTATATTAAGAATAATATAAAATGATCTAATCGGGACTCTGAGTGCCGTATCATAGAAGTTTAATAGTGCATTTTACTCGTCATATCATGCGCTTTAAGGTGCCGCTTAACCCAATACGCTTTCTGAATAAGGAGCGACGTAAATTGAACAAATGTGATAGAATTACGTAGAATTCTTATATTAACCATAATTTAAAATGATCTACTCGGGTCTCTGATTGCCCAATCAACGTAGCGTAGTAGTGCATTTTACTCGTCATTTCATGCGCTTTATGGTGCCGCTTAGGCCAATACACTATCCGAAATAGGAGCGACGTACATTGAACAAATATGATAGAATTTCGCTGAATTCTTATATTATCAATAATATAAAATGATCTAATCGGGTCTCTGATTGCCCTATCATAGAAGGTTAGGAGTGCATTTTACTCGTCATTCCACGCGCTTTAAGTTGCCGCCAAGCCCAATATATTATCTGAAATAGGAACGACGTAATTTGAACAAATGTGATAGAATTACGCAGAATTCTTATATTAACCATAATTTAAAATGATATAATCGGGTCTCTGCTTGCCCTATCAAAGAAGTTTAGTAGTGCATTATACTTGTTATTTCATGCGCTGTAAGGTGCAGCCTATCCCAATACGCTATCTGAAATTAGAGCTACGTAAATTAAACGAATGTGATAGTGTTACGACGAATTCTTAAATTAACCATAATATACGACGATCTAATCGGGTCTCTGATTGCCCTATCCTAGAAGTTTAGTAGTGTATTTTACTCGACATTTCATGCGCTTTAAGATGCCACCTAGCCCAATACGCTATCTGAAATAGGAGCGACGTAAATTGAACAAATGTGATAAAATTACGATGAATTCTTATATTAACAATAATATAAAATGATCTAATCGGGTCTCTGATTGCCCTATCAAAGAAGTTTAGTAGTGCATTATACTCGTTATTTCATGCGCTTTAAGGTGCCGCCTATCCCAATACGCTATCTGAAATAGGGGCGACGTAAATTGAACAAATGTGATAAAATTAAGCTGAATTCTTATATTAACCATAATATAAAATGATCTAATCTGCTCTCTCATTGCCCTACCATAGATGGTTAGTAGTGCATTTCACTCGTCATTTCATGTGGTTCAAGATGCCGCCTCGCCAAATACGCTATCTGAAATAGAAGCGACGTACATTGAACAAATATGATAGAATTTCGCTGAATTCTTATATTAATCATAATATACAATGATCTAATCGGGTCTCAGATTGCCCTATCATAGAAGGTTAGGAGTGCATTTTACTCGTCATTCCAGGCGCTTTAAGTTGCCGCCAAGCCCAATGTGTTATCTGAAATAGGAACGACGTAATTTGAACAAATGTGATAGAATTACGCTGAATTCTTATATTAATCATAATATAAGATGACCTAATCGGGTCTCTGATTGCCCTATCCAAGAAGTTTAGTAGTGCATTTTACTCGACATTTCATGCACTTTAAGCTGCCAACTAGCCCAATACGCTATCTGAAATAGGGGCGACGTAAATTGAAAAATGTGATAAAATGACGCTAAATTCTTATATTAAGAATAATATAAAATGATCTAATCGGGTCTCCGATTGCCCTATCCTAGAAGTTTAGTAGTGCATTTTACTCGACATTCCATGCCCATTAACACGCCACTTAGACCAATACGCTATCTGAAATAGGAGCGACGTAAATTGAACAAATGTGATACAAGTACGCAGAATTCTTATATTATACGTAATATAAAATGATCTAATCGGGTCTCTATTCGACCTACCCTAGAAGTTTAATAGTGCATTTTACTCGGCACTTCATGCGCTTTGAGATGCCGCTTAGCCCAATACGCTATCTGAAATAGGAGCGACGTAAATTGAACAAATGTGATAGAATTAAGCTGAATTCTTATATTAACCATGATTTAAAGTGATATAATCGGGTCTCTGATTGCCCTATCGTAGAAGTTTAATAGTGCATTGTACTCGTCATTTCATGAGCTTTATGGTGCCGCCTAGCCCAATACGCTATCTGCAATTGGAGCTACGTAAATTGAACAAGTGTGATAGAGTTTCGCTGAATTCTTAAATTAACCATAATATGAAACGATCAAATCGGGTCTCTGTTTGCCCTACCCTACAAGTTTAATAGTGCATTTTACTCGCCATTTCATGCGCTTTAAGACGCCGCGCACCCCAATACGCTATCTGATATAGGGGCGACGTAAATTGAACAAATGTGATAAAATTACGCTGAATTCCTATATTAACAATAATATAAAATGATCTAATCGGGACTCTGATTGCCCTATCATAGAAGCTTAATAGTGCATTTTACTCGTCATTTCATGCGCTTTAAGGTGCCGCTTAACCCAATACGCTTTCTGAATAAGGAGCGACGTAAATTGAACAAATGTGATAGAATTACGTAGAATTCTTATATTAACCATAATTTAAAATGATCTACTCGGGTCTCTGATTGCCCAATCAACGTAGCGTAGTAGTGCATTTTACTCGTCATTTCATGCGCTTTAAGGTGCCGCTTAGGCCAATACACTATCTGAAATAGGAGCGACGTACATTGAACAAATATGATAGAATTACGCTGAATTCTGATATTAACCATAATATAAAATGATCTAATCGGATCTCTGATTGCCCTATCATAGAAGTTTAATAGTGCATTTTACTCGTGATTTCATGCGCTTTAAGGTGCCGCTTAACCCAATACGCTTTCTGAATAAGGAGCGACGTAAATTGAACAAATGTGATAGAATTACGTAGAATTCTTATATTAACCATAATTTAAAATGATCTACTCGGGTCTCTGATTGCCCAATCAACGTAGCGTAGTAGTGCATTTTACTCGTCATTTCATGCGCTTTAAGGTGCCGCTTAGGCCAATACACTATCTGAAATAGGAGCGACGTACATTGAACAAATATGATAGAATTACGCTGAATTCTGATATTAACCATAATATAAAATGATCTAATCGGATCTCTGATTGCCCTATCATAGAAGTTTAATAGTGCATTTTACTCGACATTTCATGCGCTTTAAGATGCCGCTTAGACGAATACGCCATCTGAAGCAGGAGCGACGTAAATTGAACAAATGTGATAGACTTATGCAGAATTCTTATATTAACCAGAATATAATATGATCTATTCGGGTCTCTGATTGCTCTATCATAGAAGCTTAAAAGTGCATTTTACTCGTCATTTCATGGTTTTTAAGGTGCCGCGTATCCCAAATACGCTATCTGAAATAGGAGCGACGTAAATTGAACAAATGTGATAAAATTACGCTGAATTCTTATATTAACAATAATATAAAATGATCTAATCGCATCTCTGATTGCCCTATCATAGAAGGTTAGTAGTGCATTTTACTCCTCATTCCACGCGCTTTAAGATGCCGCCTAGCCCAATACGCTCTCTGAAATAGGAGCGACGTAAATTGAACAAATGTGATGGAATTACGGTGCATCCTTGTATTAATCATAATATAAGGTGATCTAATCGGGTCGCTGATTGCCCTATCATAGAAGTTTAATAGTGCATTTTACTCGTCATTTCATGCGCTTTGAGATGCCGCTTAGCCCAGTACGCTATATGAAATAGGAGCGACGTAAATTGAACAAATGTGATAGAATTACGCTGCATCCTTATATTAATCATAATATAAGATGACCTGATCGGGACTCTGTTTGCCCTACCCTAGAAGTTTAATAGTGCATTTTACTCGACATTCCACGCGCTTTAAGATGCCGCCTAGCCCAACACGCTCTCTGAAATAGGAGCGACGTAAATTGAACAAATGTGACAGAATTTTGCTGAATTCTTATATTACCCATAATATAATATGATCTATTCGGGTCTCTGATTGCCCTATCATAGATGTTTAATAGTGCATTTCACTCGTCATTTCATGCGCTTTAAGATGCCACCTAGCCCAGTACGCTGTCTGAAATAGGGGCGACGTAAATTGAACAAATGTGATAAAATTACGCAGAATTCTTATATTAACAATAACATAAAATGATCTAATCGTGTCTTTGATTGCCCTATCATAGAAGTTTAATAGTGCCTTTTACTCGTCATTTCGTGCGCTTTAAGATGCCGCCTAGCACAATACGCTATCTGAATTTGGAGCTACGTAAATTGAACAGACGTGATAGAATTACGCAGAATTCATATATTAACCATAATATAATACGATCTATTCGTGTCTCTGATTGCCCTATCATAGAAGTTTAATAGTGCATGTTACTCGTCATTTCATGCGCTTTAAGGTGCCGCTTGGCCCAATACGCTATCTGAAATAGGAGCGACGTAAATTGAACAAATGTGATAGAATTACGCAAGAATTCTTATATTAACCATGATATAATACGATCTATTCTGGTTTCTGATTGCCCTATCATAGAAGTTTAATAGTGCATTTTAGTCGTCATTTCACGCGCTTTAAGGTGCCGCCTCGCCCAATACGCTATCTGAAATAGGAGCGACGTAAATTGAATAAATGTGATAGAATTACGCCGAATTCTTATATTAACCATAATTTAAAATGACCTTGTCGGGTCTGTGATTGCTCTATCCGAGAAGTTTAGTAGTGCATTTTTCTCGTAATTTCATTCGCTTTAAGATGCCTCCTCACCCAATACGCTATCTGAAATAGGAGCGACGTAAATTGAACAAATGTGATAGAATTACGCAAGAATTCTTATATTAACCATAATTTAAAATAATCTAATCGGGACTCTGATTGCGCTATCATAGACGTTTAATACTGCATTTTACACGGCATTTCATGCGCTTTAAGATTCCGCTTAGCCCAATACGCTATCTGAAATAGGAGCGACGTAAATTGAACAAATGTGATAGAATTACGCAAGAATTTTATGTTAACCATAATTTAAGATGATCTAATCGGGTCTCCGATTGCCCTATCAAAGAAGTTTAGTACTGCATTTTACTCGTCATGCCATGCGCTTTAAGGTGCCGCTTAGCCCAATGCGCTATCTGAAATAGGAGCGACGTAAATTGAACAAATGTGATAGAATTACGCAGAATTCTTATATAAACCATAATTTAAAATGACCTAATCGTATCTCTGATTGCCCTATCAGAGAAGTTTAATAGTGCATTTTACTCGACATTTCATGCGCTTTAAGATGCCAACTAGCCCAATACGCTATCTCTAAATAGGGGCGACGTAAATTGAACAAATGTGATAGAATTACGCAGAATTCTAATATTAAACATAATATAATACGCTCTATCCGGTTCTCTGATTGCCCTATCATAGAAGCTTAATAGTGCATTATACTCGTGATTTCATTCGCTTTAAGTTGCCGCCTAGCCCAATACACTATCTGAAATAGGAGCGACATAAATTGAACAAATGTGATAGAATTACGCAGAATTCTTATATAAACCATAACATAATACGATCTATTCGTGTCTCTGATTGCCCTATCATAGAAGTTTAATAGTGCATGTTACTCGTCATTTCATGCGCTTTAAGGTGCCGCTTGGCCCAATACGCTATCTGAAATAGGAGCGACATAAATTGAACAAATGTGATAAAATTACGTTGAATTCTTATATTAACAATAATACAAAATGATCTAATCGGGTCTCTGATTGCACTATCATAGAAGACTACTAGTGCATTTTACTCGACATTTCATGCGCTTTAAGATGCCACCTAGCCCAATACGCTATCTGACATAGGAGCGACACAAATTGAACAAATGTGATAGAAGTACGCAGAATTCTTATATTAACCATAATACAAAATGATCTCATCGGGTCTCTGATTGCCCTATCAAAGAAGTTTAGTACTGCATTTTACTCGTCATTCCATGCGCTTTAAGGTGCCGCTTAGCCCAATACGCTATCTGAAATAGGAGCGACGTAAATTGAACAAATGTGATAGAATTACGCTGAATTCTTATATTAATCATAATATAAGATGACCTAATCGGGTCTCTGATTGACCTATCCGGGAAGTTTAGTGGTGCATTTTACTCAACATTTCATGCGCTTTAAGATGCCGCCTCTCCCAATACGCTATCTGAAATAGGAGCGACGTAAATTGAATAAATGTGATGGAATTACGCAGAATTCTTATATTAACCATAATTTAAAATGACCTTGTCGGGTCTGTGATTGCCCTATCCGTGAAGTTTAGTAGTGCATTTTACTCGTAATTTCATTTGCTTTAAGATGCCGCCTCGCCCAATACGCTATCTGAAATAGGAGCGACGTAAATTGAACAAATGTGATAGAATTACGCAAGCATTCTTATATTAACCATAATTTAAGATGATCTAATCGGGTCTCCGATTGCCCTATCAAAGAAGTTTAGTACTGCATTTTACTCGTCATGCCATGCGCTTTAAGGTGCCGCTTATCCCAATCCGCTATCTGAAATAGGAGCGACGTAAATTGAACAAATGTGATAGAATTACGCAGAATTCTTATATTAACCATAATTTAAAATGACCTAATCGTATCTCTGATTGCCCTACCAGAGAAGTTTCGTAGTGCATTTTACTCGTCATTTCATGCGCTTTAAGATGCCGCCTCGCCGAATACGCTATCAGAAATAGGAGCGACGTAAATTGAACAAATGTGATAGAATTACGCAAGAATTCTTATATTAACCATAATTTAAAATAATCTAATCGGGACTCTGATTGCGCTGTCATAGAAGTTTAATAGTGCATTTTACTCGGCATTTCATGCGCTTTAAGTTGCCGCCTAGCCCAATACACTATCTGAAATAGGAGCGACATAAATTGAACAAATGTGATAGAATTACGCAGAATTCTTATATAAACCATAACATAATACGATCTATTCGTGTCTCTGATTGCCCTATCATAGAAGTTTAATACTGCATTTTACTCGTCATTTCATGCGCTTTAAGGTGCCGCTTAGGCCAATACGCTATCTGTAATAGGAGCAACGTAAGTTGAACAAATGTGATAGAATTTCGCTGAATCATTAAATTAACCATAATATAAAATGATCTAATCGGGTCTCTGTTTGCCCTACCCTAGAAGTATAATAGTGCATTTTACATGACATTTCATGCGCTTTAAGATGAAACCTAGCCCAATGCGCTATCTGAAATAGGGGCGACGTAAATTGAACAGATGTGATAAAATTACGTTGAATTTTCATATTAACAATAATATGAAATGATCTAATCGGGTCTCTGATTGCCCTATCATAGAAGCTTAATAGTGCATTTCATTCGTCATTTCATGCGCTTTATGGTGCCGCTTATCCCAATACGCTATCTGAAATAGGAGCGACGTAAATTGAACAAATGTGATACAATTTCGCTGAATCCTTATATTAACCATAATATAAGATGACCTAATCGGGTATCTGATTGCCCTATCCGAGAAGTTTAGTAGTGCATTTTACTCGACATTTCATGCGCTTTAAGATGCCACCTATCCCAGTACGCTATCTGAAATAGGGGCGACGTAAATTGAACAAATGCGATAAAATTACGCAGAATTCTTATATTAACAATAACATAAAATGATCTAATCGGGTCTCTGATTGCCCTATCATAGAAGTTTAATAGTGCATTTTACTCGTCATTCCATGCGCTTTAAGGTGCCGCTTAGCCCAATACGCTATCTGAAATAGGAGCGACGTAAATTGAACAAATGTGATAGAATTACGCTGAATTCTTATATTAATCATAATATAAGATGACCTAATCGGGTCTCTGATTGACCTATCCGGGAAGTTTAGTGGTGCATTTTACTCGACATTTCATGCGCTTTAAGATGCCGCCTCGCCCAATACGCTGTCTGAAATAGGAGCGACGTAAATTGAATAAATGTGATGGAATTACGCAGAATTCTTATATTAACAATAATTTAAAATGACCTAATCGTATCTCTGATTGCCCTATCAGAGAAGTTTAATAGTGCATTTTACTCGACATTTCATGCGCTTTAAGATGCCAACAAGCCCAATACGCTATCTCTAAATAGGGGCGACGTAAATTGAACAAATGTGACAGAATTACGCAGAATTCTTATATTAAACATAATATAATACGATCTATCCGGTTCTCTGATTGCCCTATCATAGAAGTTTAATAGTGCATTTTACTCGTCATTTCATGCGCTTTAAGTAGCCGCCTAGCCCAATACGCTATCTGAAATAGGAGCGACATAAATTGAACAAATGTGATAGAATTACGCAGAATTCTTATATTAACCATGATATAATACGATCTATTCTGGTTTCTGATTGCCCTATCATAGAAGTTTAATAGTGCATTTTAGTCGTCATTTCATGCGCTTTAAGGTGCCGCCTCGCCCAATACGCTATCTGAAATAGGAGTGACGTAAATTGAATAAACGTGATAGAATTACGCAGAATTCTTATATTAACCATAATTTAAAATGACCTTGTCGGGTCTGTGATTGCTCTATCCGAGAAGTTTAGTAGTGCATTTTACTCGTAATTTCATTCGCTTTAAGATGCCTCCTCGCCCAATACGCTATCTGAAATAGGAGCGACGTAAATTGAACAAATGTGATAGAATTACGCAAGTATTCTTATATTAACCATAATTTAAAATAATCTAATCGGGACTCTGATTGCGCTATCATAGACGTTTAATACTGCATTTTACACGTCATTTCATGCGCTTTAAGATTCCGCTTAGCCCAATACGCTATCTGAAATAGGAGCGACGTAAATTGAACAAATGTGATAGAATTACGCAAGAATTTTATATTAACCATAATTTAAGATGATCTAATCGGGTCTCCGATTGCCCTATCAAAGAAGTTTAGTACTGCATTTTACTCGTCATGCCATGCGCTTTAAGGTGCCGCTTAGCCCAATGCGCTATCTGAAATAGGAGCGACGTAAATTGAACAAATGTGATAGAATTACGCAGAATTCTTATATAAACCATAATTTAAAATGACCTAATCGTATCTCTGATTGCCCTATCAGAGAAGTTTAATAGTGCATTTTACTCGACATTTCATGCGCTTTAAGATGCCAACTAGCCCAATACGCTATCTCTAAATAGGGGCGACGTAAATTGAACAAATGTGATAGAATTACGCAGAATTCTAATATTAAACATAATATAATACGCTCTATCCGGTTCTCTGATTGCCCTATCATAGAAGTTTAATGGTGCATTTTACTCGACATTTCATGCGCTTTAAGATGCCGCTTAGACGAATACGCCATCTGAAGCAGGAGCGACGTAAATTGAACAAATGTGATAGACTTATGCAGAATTCTTATATTAACCAGAATATAATATGATCTATTCGGGTCTCTGATTGCTCTATCATAGAAGCTTAAAAGTGCATTTTACTCGTCATTTCATGCGTTTTAAGGTGCCGCGTATCCCAAATACGCTATCTGAAATAGGAGCGACGTAAATTGAACAAATGTGATAAAATTACGCAGAATTCTTATATTAACAATAATATAAAATGATCTAATCGGGTCTCTGATTGCCCTATCATAGAAGGTTAGTAGTGCATTTTACTCCTCATTCCACACGCTTTAAGATGCCGCCTAGCCCAATACGCTCTCTGAAATAGGAGCGACGTAAATTGAACAAATGTGATGGAATTACGGTGCATCCTTGTATTAATCATAATATAAGGTGATCTAATCGGGTCGCTGATTGCCCTATCATAGAAGTTTAATAGTGCATTTTACTCGTCATTTCATGCGCTTTGAGATGCCACCTAGCCCAGTACGCTATCTGAAATAGGGGCGACGTAAATTGAACAAATGTGATAAAATTACGCAGAATTCTTATATTAACAATAACATAAAATGATCTAATCGTGTCTTTGATTGCCCTATCATAGAAGTTTTATAGTGCCTTTTACTCGTCATTTCGTGCGCTTTAAGATGCCGCCTAGCACAATACGCTATCTGAAATTGGAGCAACGTAAATTGAACAGACGTGATAGAATTACGCAGAATTCATATATTAACCATAATATAATACGATATATTCGGGTCTCTGATTACCCTATCATAGAAGTTTAAAAGTGCAATTTACCAGTCATTTCATGCGCTTTAAGGTGCCGCCTAGCCCAATAGGCTATCTGAAATAGGAGCGACGTAAATTGAACAAATGTGACAGAATTTTGCTGAATTCTTATATTACCCATAATATAATATGATCTAGTCGGGTCTCTGATTGCCCTATCATAGAAGTTTAATAGTGCATTTTACTCGACATTTCATGCGCTTTAAGATGCCAACAAGCCCAATACGCTATCTCTAAATAGGGGCGACGTAAATTGAACAAATGTGACAGAATTACGCAGAATTCTTATATTAAACATAATATAATACGATCTATCCGGTTCTCTGATTGCCCTATCATAGAAGTTTAATAGTGCATTTTACACGTCATTTCATGCGCTTTAAGTTGCCGCCTAGCCCAATACGCTATCTGAAATAGGAGCGACATAAATTGAACAAATGTGATAGAATTACGCAGAATTCTTATATTAACCATGATATAATACGATCTATTCTGGTTTCTGATTGCCCTATCATAGAAGTTTAATAGTGCATTTTAGTCGTCATTTCATGCGCTTTAAGGTGCCGCCTCGCCCAATACGCTATCTGAAATAGGAGCGACGTAAATTGAATAAACGTGATAGAATTACGCAGAATTCTTATATTAACCATAATTTAAACTGACCTTGTCGGGTCTGTGATTGCCCTATCCGAGAAGTTTAGTAGTGCATTTTACTCGTAATTTCATTCGCTTTAAGATGCCGCCTCGCCCAATACGCTATCTGAAATAGGAGCGACGTAAATTAAACAAATGTGATAGAATTACGCAAGAATTCTTATATTAACCATTATTTAAAATGATCTAATCGGGACTCTGATCGCACTATCATAGAAGTTTAATAGTGCATTTTACACGTCATTTCATGCGCTTTAAGATGCCGCTTAGCCCAATACGCTATCTGAAATAGGAACTGCGTAAATTGAATAAATGTGATAGAATTACGCAGAATTCTTATATTAACCATAATATAAAATGATCTACTCGGGTCACTGATTGCCCTATCATAGAAGTTTAGTTGTGCATTTTACTCGTCATCTCATGCGCTTTAAGGCGCCGCCTAGCGCAATACGCTATCTGAAATAGGAGCGACGTAAATTGAACAAATGTGATAGAATTACGCAGAATTCTTATATTAAACATAATAAAAAATGATCTAATCGGGTTTCTGTTTGCCCTACCCTAGAAGTTTAATAACGCATTTTACTCGACATTTCATTCGCTTTAAGATGCCACCTAGCCCAATACGCCCTCTGAAATAGGGGCGACGTAAATTGAACAAATGTGATAAAATTACGCCGCATTCTTATAATAACAATAATATAAAATGATCTAATCGGGTCTCTGTTTGCCCTACCCTAGAAGTTAAATAGTGCATTTTACTCAACATACCATGCGCTTTAAGATGCCACCTAGCCAAATACGCTATCTGAAATAGGGGCGACGTAAATTGATCAACTGTGATAAAATTACGCTGAATTCTTATATTAACAATAATATAAAATGATCTAATCGGGACTCTGATTGCCCTATCATAGAAGTTTAATAGTGCATTTTACTCGTCATTTCATGCGCTTTAAGGTGCCGCTTAACCCAATGCGCTTCCTGAAAAAGGAGCGACGTAAATTGAACAAATGTGATAGAATTACGCAGAATTCTTATATTAACCATAATTTAAAATGATTTACTCGGGTCTCTGATTGCCCAATCAAAGAAGCTTAGTAGTGCATTTTACTCGTCATTTCATGCGCTTTAAGGTGCTGCTTAGCCCAATACACTATCTGAAATAGGAGCGACGTACATTGAACAAATATGATAGAATTTCGCTGAATTCTTATATTAACAATAATATAAAATGATCTAATCGGGTCTCTGATTCCCCTATCATAGAAGGTTAGGAGTGCATTTTACTCGTCATTTCATGCGCTTTAAGGTGCCGCCTCGCCCAATGCGCTGTTTGAAATAGGAGCGTCCTAAATTGAACAAATCTGATAGAATTATGCAGAATTCGTATCTTAACCATATTTTAAAATGATCTAATCGGGTCTCTGATTGCCCTATCATAGAAGTTTAATAGTGCATTCTACTCGACATTTCATGCGCTTAAGATGCCACCCAGCCCAGTACGCTATCTGAAATAGGAGCGACGTAAATTGGACATATGTGATACAAGTACGCAGAATTCTTATATTATACGTAATATAAAATGATCTAATCGGGTCTCTATTCGACCTACCCTAGAAGTTTAATAGTGCATTGTACTCGGCACTTCATGCGCATTGAGATGCCGCTTAGCCCAATACGCTATCTGAAATAGGAGCGACGTAACTTGAACAAATGTGATAGAATTTCGCTGAATTCTTATATTAATCATAATATAAGATGACCTAATCGGGTCTCTGTTTGCCCTACCCTAGAAGTTAAATAGTGCATTTTACTCGACATACCATGCGCTTTAAGATGCCACGTAGCCGAATACGCTATCTGAAATAGGGGCGACGTAAATTGATCAACCGTGATAAAATTACGCTGAATTCTTATATTAACAATAATATAAAATGATCTAATCGGGTGTCTGATTGCCATATCATAGAAGTTTAATAGTGCATTTTACTCGTCATTTCATGCGCTTTAAGGTGCCGCTTAACCCAATACGCTTTCTGAATAAGGAGCGACGTAAATTGAACAAATGTGATAGAATTACGTAGAATTCTTATATTAACCATAATTTAAAATTATCTAATCGGGTCTCTGATTGCCCTATCATAGAAGGTTAGGAGTGCATTTTACTCGCCATTCCACGCGCTTTAAGTTGCCGCCAAGCCCAATATATTATCTGAAATAGGAACGACGTAATTTGAACAAATGTGATAGAATTACGCAGAATTCTTATATTAACCATAATTTAAAATGATCTAATCGGGTCTCTGCTTGCCCTATCAAAGAAGTTTAGTAGTGCATTATACTTGTTATTTCATGCGCTTTAAGGTGCCGCCTATCCCAATACGCTAGCTGAAATAGGGGCGACGTAAATTGAACAAATGTGATAAAATTAAGCTGAATTCTTATATTAACCATAATATAAAATGATCTAATCGGGTGTCTGATTGCCCAATCATAGAAGGTTAGTAGTGCATTTTACTCGACATTCCACGCGCTTTAAGATGCCGCCTAGCCCAACACGTTGTCTGAAATTGGAGCGACGTAAAATGAACAAATGTGATGGAATTACGGTGCTTCCTTATATTAATCATAATATAAGATGACCTAATCGGGTCTCTGTTTGCCCTACCCTAGAAGTTTAATAGTGCATTTTACTCGACATTCCACGCGCTTTAAGATGCCGCCTAGCCCAACACGCTCTCTGAAATAGGAGCGACGTAAATTGAACAAATGTGACAGAATTTTGCTGAATTCTTATATTACCCATAATATAATATGATCTATTCGGGTCTCTGATTGCCCTATCATAGATGTTTAATAGTGCATTTCACTCGTCATTTCATGCGCTTTAAGTTGCCGCCAAGCCCAATATATTATCTGAAATAGGAACGACGTAATTTGAACAAATGTGATAGAATTACGCAGAATTCTTATATTAACCATAATTTAAAATGATCTAATCGGGACTCTGATTGCCCTATCATAGAAGTTTAGTAGTGCATTTTACTCGTCATCTCATGCGCTTTAAGGAGCCGCCTAGCGCAATACGCTATCTGAACTAGGAGCGACGTAAATTGAACAAATGTGATAGAATTACGCAGAATTCTAATACTAAACACAATATAATACGATCTATCCGGTTCTCTGATTGCCCTATCATAGAAGCTTAATAGTGCATTTTACTCGTCATTTCATGCGCTTTAAGTTGCCGCCTAGCCCAATACACTATCTGAAATAGGAGCGACATAAATTGAACAAATGTGATAGAATTACGCAGAATTCTTATATAAACCATAACATAATACGATCTATTCGTGTCTCTGATTGCCCTATCATAGAAGTTTAATACTGCATTTTACTCGTCATTTCATGCGCTTTAAGGTGCCGCTTAGGCCAATACGCTATCTGTAATAGGAGCGACGTAAGTTGAACAAATGTGATAGAATTTCGCTGAATCATTAAATTAACCATAATATAAAATGATCTAATCGGGTCTCTGTTTGCCCTACCCTAGAAGTATAATAGTGCATTTTACATGGCATTTCATGCGCTTTAAGATGAAACCTAGCCCAATGCGCTATCTGAAATAGGGGCGACGTAAATTGAACAGATGTGATAAAATTACGTTGAATTCTCATATTAACAATAATATGAAATGATCTAATCGGGTCTCTGATTGCCCTATCATAGAAGCTTAATAGTGCATTTTATTCGTCATTTCATGCGCTTTATGGTGCCGCTTAGCCCGATACGCTATCTGAAATAGGAGCGACGTAAATTGAACAAATGTGATGCAATTTCGCTGAATCCTTATATTAACCATAATATAAGATGACCTAATCGGGTATCTGATTGCCCTATCCGAGAAGTTTAGTAGTGCATTTTACTCGACATTTCATGCGCTTTAAGATGCCAGCTATCCCAGTACGCTATCTGAAATAGGGGCGACGTAAATTGAACAAATGCGATAGAATTACGCAGAATTCTTATATTAACCATAATATAATACGATCTATTCTGGTTTCTGATTGCCCTATCATAGAAGTTTAATAGTGCATTTTACTCGGCATTTCATGCGCTTTAAGGTGCCGCCTAGTCCAATACGCTATCTGAAATAGGAGCGACATAAATTGAACAAATGTGATAGAATTACGCAGAATTCTTATATTAACCATAATTTAAAATGATCTAATCGGGTCTCTGATTGCCCTATCATAGAAGTTTAATAGTGCATTTTACTGGCCATTTCATGCGCTTTAAGGTGCAGCCTAGCCCAATACGCTATCTGAAATTGGAGCTGCGTAAATTGAATAAATGTGATAGAGTTACGCAGAATTATTATATTAACCATAACATAAAATGATCTAATCGGGTCTCTGATTGCCCTATCAAAGAAGTTTAGTAGTGCATTATACTCGTTATTTCATGCGCTTTAAGGTGCCGCCTATCCCAATACGCTAGCTGAAATAGGGGCGACGTAAATTGAACAAATGTGATAAAATTAAGCTGAATTCTTATATTAACCATAATATAAAATGATCTAATCGGGTGTCTGATTGCCCAATCATAGAAGGATAGTAGTGCATTTTACTCGACATTCCACGCGCTTTAAGATGCCGCCTAGGCCAACACGTTGTCTGAAATTGGAGCGACGTAAAATAAACAAATATGATGGAATTACGGTGCATCCTTATATTAATCATAATATAAGATGACCTAATCGGGTCTCTGTTTGCCCTACCCTAGAAGATTAATAGTGCATTTTACTCGACATTTCATGCGCTTGAAGATGCCACCTAGCCTAATACATTATCTGAAATAGGGGCGACGTAAATTGAAAAAGGTGATAAAATGACGCTAAATTCTTATATTAAGAATGATATAAAATGATCTAATCGGGTCTCCGACTGCCCTATCCTAGAAGTTTAGTATTGCATTTTACTCGTCATTTCATGCGCTTTAAGATGCCACCTAGCCCAATACGCTATCTGAAATAGGGGCGACGTAAATTGAAAAATGTGATAAAATGACGCTAAATTCTTATATTAAGAATAATATAAAATGATCTAATCGGGTCTCCGATTGCCCTATCCTAGAAGTTTAGTAGTGCATTTTACTCGACATTCCATGCCCATTAACATGCCACTTAGACCAATACGCTATCTGAAATAGGAGCTACGTAAATTGAACAAATGTGATAGAATTTCGTGGAATTCTTATATTAACCATAATATAAGATGAACTAATCGGGTCTCTGATTGCCGTATCCGAGAAGTTTAGTAGTGCATTTTACTCGACATTTCATGCGCTTTACGATGCCGCCTAACCCAATACGCTATCTGAAATAGCGGCGACGTAAATTGAAAAATGTTATAAAATGACGCCGAATTCTTATATTAAGAATAATATAAAATGATCTAATCGGGTCTCCGATTGCCCTATCCTAGGGGGCTGGGGTGGTAGGTTCCGGGCCGCCACTGGGTGAGTAGCTACACCCCCCCACCCGAGCTGGATCCCAGTAAACTGACCCACCCGTGTCGGTTTGGAGATGTGACAGCATCTCGAGCGGGCAGCGAAGCTCTGGTAAGTGGCCCGCGAGAGTGCGACCAGTTGTACTTGGGCCTAAGGTCCGAAAACTGGTACCATGGGGGTCGGTGTGCCCGCGGACGGGGTTTCCGCCCCGTGCCGTACCGACCATTGGCGTTGGATTCGTGGTGGCAGTGGTGACCCCATATCGCGGGGTAGAGTGGCTCGGGCCGCTCGACGTGTGAGCAGCGGAACTGCTCGGGTGCCAGCCTGCAGAGCTGGTAGAGGTTTAGAAAGGCCTTGCCTCGACCAAAGGTCGTTTCCTGGACTCTCATCCGGGGGCGGATTGGTAGTTTGGGTGCATATGCTGCACTCGAATGCGCCGATTGAGCGTATCTCAATCCCACGCCCGCGGGGGCCGTGTGGTGAGACCCTAGGGGTACATACCGCACGTTAAACTTGACACCTAGTTGCCCTATCCTAGAAGTTTAGTAGTGCATTTTAGTCGACATTTCATGCGCATTAACATGCCGCTTAGACCAATACGCTATCTGAAATAGGAGCGACGTAAATTGAACAAATGTGATAGAATTACGCTGAATTCTGATATTAACCATAATATAAAATGATCTAATCGGATCTCTGATTGACCTATCCGAGACCTTTTGTAGTGCATTTTACTCGTCATTTCATGCGCTTTAAGATGCCGCCTCGCCGAATACGCTATCTGAAATAGGAGCGACGTAAATTGAACAAATGTGATAGAATTACGCAAGAAATCTTATATTAACCATAATTTAAAACGATCTAATCGGGTCTCTGATTGCCCTATCATAGAAGTTTAGTAGTGCATTTTACTCGTCATCTCATGCGCTTTAAGGTGCCGCCTAGCGCAATACGCTATCTGAAATAGGAGCGACGTAAATTGAACAAATGTGATAGAATTACGCTGAATTCTTATATTAATCATAATATAATATGACCTAATCGGGTCTCTGATTGACCTATCCGAGACCTTTTGCAGTGCATTTTACTCGTCATTTCATGCGCTTTAAGATGCCGCCACGCCGAATACGCTATCTGAAATAGGAGCGACGTAAATTGAACAAATGTGATAGAATTACGCAAGAATTCTCATATTAACCATAATTTAAAATGATCTAATCGGGACTCTGATCGCCCTATCATAGAAGTTTAATAGTGCATTTTACACGTCATTTCATGCGCTTTAAGATGCCGCTTAGCCCAATACGCTATCTGATATAGGAACTGCGTAAATTGAATAAATGTGATAGAGTTACGCAGAATTCTTATATTAACCATAATATAAAATGATCTATTCGGGTCTCTGATTGCCCTATCATAGAAGTTTAACAGTGCATTTTACTCGTTATTACATGCGCTTTAAGGTGCCGCCTAGTGCAATTCGCTATCTGAAATACGAGCGACATAAATTGAACAAATGTGATAGAATTACCCAGAATTCTTATATTAACCATAATATAGAATGATCTAATCTGGTCTCTGATTGCCCTATCATAGAAGTTTAAAAGTGCATTTTACTCGACATTTCATGCGCTTTATGATGCCTCCTAGCCCAATACACTATCTGAAATAGGGGCAACGTAAATTGAACAAATATGATAAAATCACGCTGTATTCTTATATTAACAATAATATAAAATGATCTAAACGGGTCTCTGATTGCCTTATCATAGAAGTTTGATAGTGCATTTTATTCGCCATTTCATGCGTTTTAAGGTGCCGTTTAGTCCAATACGCTATCTGAAATAGGAGCGTCGTAAATTGAACAAATGTGATAGAATTACACTGAATTGTTATATTAATCATAATATAAGATGATCTAATCGGGTCTCTGATTGCCCTATCCTAGAAGTTTAATAGTGCATTCTGCTCGCCATATCATGCGCTTTAAGATGCCGCCTATCTCAATACGATAACGGGTGTAGGAGCGACGTGAATTGGACAAATGTGATACAGTTACGATGAATACTTAAATTAACAATAATATAAGATGATCTAATCGGGATTCTGATTGCCCTATCCTAGAAGTTTAGTAGTGCATTTTACTCGATATTCCATGCGCTTTAAGGTGCCGCCTAGTCCAATACGCTATCTGAAATAGGGTAGACGTAAATTGAACAAATGTGATAGAATAACGCTGAATTCTTACATTTACCATAATTTAAAATGATCTAATCGGGTCTTTGATTGCCCTATCACAGAAGTTTAATAGTGCATTTTGGTTGGTATTTCATGCGCTTTAAGGTGCCGCTTATCCCGATACGCTATCTGAAGTTGGAGCGACGTAAATGGAACAAATGTGATAGAATCACGCTGAATTCGTATATTAACCATAATATGAAATAATCTAATCGGGTCTCTGATTGCCCTATCGCAGAAGTTTAACAGTGCATTTTGCTCGACATTTCATACGCTTAAAGGTGCCGCTTATCCCGATACGCTATCTGAAGTTGGAGCGACGTCAATTGAACAATTGTGATAGAATTACGCTGAATTCTTATATTAATCATAATATAAGATGACATAATCGGGTCTCTGATTGCCCTATCCGAGAAGTTTAGTAGTGCATTTTACTCGTCATTTCATGCGCTTTAAGATGCCGACACGCCCAATACACTATCTGAAATAGGAGCGACGTAAATTGAACAAATGTGATAGAATCTCGCTGAATTCTTATATCAACCATAATATAAAATGATCTAATCGGGTCTCTGATTGCCCTATCATAGAAGTCTAATAGTGCATTTTACTCGCCATTTGATGCGCTTTAAGGTGCCGCCTAGCCCAATACGCTATCTGAAATTGGAGCTACGTAAGTTGAACAAGCGTGATAGAAGTACGCAGAATTCTTATATTAACCATAATATAATACGATCTATTCGGGTCTCTGATTGCCCTATCATAGAAGTTTAATAGTGCATTTTACCCGTCATTTCATGCGCTTTAAGGTGCCGCCTAACCCAATACGCTATCTGAAATAGGAGCGACGTAAATTGAAAAAATGTGATAGAATTACGCAGAATTCTTATATTAACCATATTTTAAAATGATCTAATCGGGTCTCTGATTGTCGTATCATAGATGTTTAATAGTGCATTTTACTCGTCATTTCATGCGCTTTAAGGTGCCGACTAGCCCAATACGCTATCGGATATTGCAGCTACGTAAATTGAATAAATGTGATAGAGTTACGCAGAATTCTTATATTAACCATAATATAAAATGATCTCATCGGGTCTCTGATTGCCCTATCAAAGAAGTTTAGTACTGCATTTTACTCGTCATTCTATACGCTTTAAGGTGCCGCTTAGCCCAATACGCTATCTGATATAGAAGCGACGTAAATTGTACAAATGTGATAGAATTACGCAGAATTCTTATATTAACCATAATTTAAAATAACCTAATCGGATCTCTGATGGCCCTATCCGAGAAGTTTTGTTGTGCATTTTACTCCACATTTCATGCGCTTTAAGATGCCGCCTCGACCATACGCTATCTGAAATAGGAGCGTCGTAAATTGAACAAATGTGATAGAATTATGCAGAATTCTTATCTTAACCATAATTTAAAATGATCTAATCGGGTCTCTGATTGCCCTATCATAGAAGGTTAGGAGTGCATTTTACTCGTCATTCCACGCGCTTTAAGATGCCGCCTAGCCCAATATACTATCTGAAATAGGAGCGACGTAATTTGAATAAATGTGATAGAATTGCGCTGAATTCTTATATTAATCATAATATAAGAAGACCTAATCGGGTCTCTGATTGCCCTATCCGAGAAGTTTAGTAGTGCATTTTACTCGACATTTCATGCGTTTTAAGATGCCGCCTAGCTCGATACGCTATCTGAGATAGGAGCGACGTGAATTGGACAAATGTGATAGAGTTACGCTGAATACTGAAATTAACCATAATATGAGATGATTTAATCGGGTCTCTGATTGCCCTATCCTGGAAGTTTAGTTGTGCATTTTACTCCACATTTCATGCGCTTTAAGATGCCGCCTCGACCATACGCTATCTGAAATACGAGCGTCGTAAATTGAACAAATGTGATAGAATTACGCAGAATTCTTATCTTAACCATAATTTAAAATGATCTAATCGGGTCTCTGATTGCCCTATCATAGAAGGTTAGGAGTGCATTTTACTCGTCATTCCACGCGCTTTAAGATGCCGCCTAGCCCAATATACTATCTGAAATAGGAGCGACGTAATTTGAATAAATGTGATAGAATTACGCTGAATTCTTATATTAATCATAATATAAGAAGACCTAATCGGGTCTCTGATTGCCCTATCCGAGAAGTTTAGTAGTGCATTTTACTCGACATTTCATGCGTTTTAAGATGCCGCCTAGCTCGATACGCTATCTGAGATAGGAGCGACGTGAATTGGACAAATGTGATAGAGTTACGCTGAATACTGAAATTAACCATAATATAAGATGATTTAATCGGGTCTCTGATTGCCCTATCCTAGAAGTTTAGTTGTGCATTTTACTCCACATTTCATGCGCTTTAAGATGCCGCCTCGACCATACGCTATCTGAAATAGGAGCGTCGTAAATTGAACAAATGTGATAGAATTACGCAGAATTCTTATCTTAACCATAATTTAAAATGATCTAATCGGGTCTCTGATTGCCCTATCATAGAAGTTTAATAGTGCATTTTACTCGTCATTTCATGCGCTTTAATGTGCCGCTTAACCCAATACGCTTTCTGAAAAAGGAGCGACGTAAATTGAACAAATGTGATAGAATTACGTAGAATTCTTATATTAACCATAATTTAAAATGATCTAATCGGGTCTCTGATTGCCCTATCATAGGAGTTTAATAGTGCATTTTACTCGTCATTTCATGCGCTTTAAGGTGAAGCCTAGCCCAATACGCTATCTGAAATTGGAGCTGCGTAAATTGAATAAATGTGATAGAGTTACGCAGAATTCTTATATTAACTATAACATAAAATGATCTAATCGGGTCACTGATTGCCCTATCAATGTAGCTCAGTAGTGCATTTTACTCGTCATTTCATGCGCTTTAAGGTGCCGCTTAGCCCATTACACTATCTGAAATAGGAGCGACGTACATTGAACAAATATGATAGAATTTCGCTGAATTCTTATATTAACCATAGTATAAAATGATCTAATCGGGTCTCTGATTGCTCTATCATAGAAGGTTAGGAGTGCATTTTACTCGTCATTCCACGCGCTATAAGTTGCCGCCAAGCCCAATATATTATCTGGAATAGGAGCGACGTAATTTGAACAAATGTGATAGAATAACGCACGATTCTTATATTAACAATAATATAAAATGATCTAATCGGGTCTCTGCTTGCCCTATCATAGAAGTTTAATAGTGCATTTTACTCGTAATCTCATGCGCTTTAAGGAGCCGCCTAGGCCAATCCGCTATCTGAAATTGGAGCTACGTGAATTGATCAAATGTGATAGAGTTACGACGAATTCTTAAATTAACTATAATATAAGATGATCTAATCGGGTCTCTGATTGCCCTATCCTAGAAGTTCTGTAGTGCATTTTACTCGACATTTCGTGCGCTATATGATGCCGCCTAGCCCAATATGCCATCTGAAATAGGAGCAACGTAAATTGAACAAATGTGATAGAATTTCGCGGAATTCTTATATTAACCATAATATAAAATGATCTAATCGGGTCTCTGATTGCCCGATTATAGAAGTTTAATAGTGCATTTTACTCTTCATTTCATGCGCTTTAAGGTGCCGCTTGACCCAATATGCTTTCTGAAAAAGGATCGACGTAAATTGAACAAATGTGATAGAATTTCGCTGAATTCATATATTAATCATAATATAAGATGACCTAATCGGGTCTCTGATTGCCCTACCAGAGAAGTTTAGTTGTGCATTTTACTCGCCATTTCATGGGCTTTAAGGTGCCGTCTAGCCCAATCCGCTGTCTCATATTGGAGATACGTAAATTGAACAAATGTGATAGAACTACGCATAATTCTTATATTAACCATAATATACAATGATCTAATCGGGTCTCAGATTGCCCTATCATAGAAGTTTAATACTGCATTTTAGTCGTCATTTCATGTGCTTTAAGGTGCATCCTAGCCAAATACGCTATCTGAAATTGGAGCTGCGTAAATTGAATAAATGTGATAGAGTTACGCAGAATTCTTATATTAACTATAACATAAAATGATCTAATCGGGTCACTGATTGCCCTATCAAAGTAGCACAGTAGTGCATTTTACTCGTCATTTCATGCGCTTTAAGGTGCCGCTTAGCCCAATACGCTATCTGAAATAGGAGCGACGTAAATTGAACAAATGTGATAGAATTACGCTGCATCCTTATATTAAACATAATATAACATGACATAATGGTGTCTCTGATTACCGTATCACTGAAGTTTAGTAGTGCATTTTAATCGGCATCTCATGCCCTTTAAGTTTCTGCTTAGCCCAATACGCTATCTGAAATAGGAGCGACGTAAATTGAACAAATGTGATAGAATTACGCAGAATTCATATATTAACCATAATTTAAAATGACCTAATCGGATCTCTGATTGCCCTATCATAGAAGTTTAATAGTGCATTTTACTCGTCATTTCATGCGTTTTAAGGTGCCGCCTATCCCAAATACGCTATCTGAAATAGGAGCGACGTAAATTGAACAAATGTGATACAATTACGCAGAATTCTTATATTAACCATAATATAAAATGATCTAATCTGGTCTATGATTGCCCTATCGTTGAAGTTGAATATTACATTGTACTCGTCATTTCATGTGCTTTAAGGTGCCCCCTAGCCCAATACGCTATCTGAAACAGGACCGACGTTAATTGAACAAATGTGATACAATTACGCAGAATTCTTATATTAACCATAATATAATATGATCTATTTGGGTCTCTGATTGCCCTATCGTAGAAGGTTAGTATCGCATTCTACTCGTCATTCCACGCGCTTTAAGGTGCCGCCTTGCCCAATATACTATCTGAAATAGGAGCGTCGTAAAATGAACAAATGTGATAGAATTTCGCTGAATTCTTAAATTAACCATAATATGAGATGACCTAATCGTGTCTCTGATTGCCCTATCCGAGAAGTTTAGTAGTGCATTTTACTCGACATTTCATGCGCTTTAAGGTGCCGCCTTGTCCAATACGCTATCTGAAATTGGAGCAACGTAAATTGAACAAACGCGATAAGATTTCACTGAATTCTTATATTAACCATAATATAAAATTATCTAATTGGGTCTCTGATGGCCGTATCCGAGAAGGTTAGTAGTGCATTTTATTCGCCATTTCATGCACTTTAAGGTGCCGCCTAGCTGAATACGATATCTGGTGTAGGAGCGACGTGAATTGGACAAATGTGATAGAGTTACGATGAATTCATAAATTAGCAATAATATAAGATGATCTAATCGGGACTCTGATTGCCTAATCGTGGAAGTTTAGTAGTGCATTTTACTCGTCATTTCATGCGCTTTAAGGTCCCGCCTAGCCCAATCCACTATCTGAAAGTTGAGCTACGTAAATTGAACAAATGTGATAGAGTTACGCAGAATTCTTAAATTAACCATAATATAAGATGACCTAATCGGGTCTCTCATTGCACTATCCTAGAAGTTTAGTACTGCCTTGCTCCCGACATTTCATGCGCTTTAAGATGCCGCTTAGACCAATACGCTATCTGAAATAGGAGCGACGTAAATTGAGCAAATGTGATAGAATTACGCATAATTCTTATATTAACCATAATATAAAATGTACTAATCGGGTCTCTGATTGCCCTATCATAGAAGGTTAATAGTGCATTTTACTCGCCATTCCACGCGCTTTAAGATGCCGCCTAGCCCAATACGCTATCTGAAATAGGAGCGACGTAAATTGAACAAGTGTGATAGAGTTTCGCTGAATTCTTAAAATTACCATAATGTAAAATGATCTAATCGGGTCTCTGTTTGCCCTACCCTAGAAGTTTAATAGTGCATTTTACTCGACATATCATGCGCTTTAAGAAGCCATCTAGCCTAATACGCTATCTGAAATAGGGGCGACGTAAGTTGATCAAATGTGGTAAAATTACGCTGAATTCTTATATTAACAATAATATAAAATGATCTAATCGGGTGTCTGATTGCCCTATCATAGAAGTTTAATACTGCATTTTAGTCGTCATTTCGTGTGCTTTAAGGTGCATCCTAGCCAAATACGCAATCTGAAATTGGAGCTACGTAAATTGAACAAATGTGACAGAGTTACGCAGAATTCTTATATTAACCATAATATAAAATGATCTAATCGGGTCTATGATTGCCCTACCAGAGAAGTTGAATAGTGCATTGTACTCGTCATTTCATGTGCTTTAAGGTGCATCCTAGCCAAATACGCTATCTGAAATTGGAGCTGCGTAAATTGAATAAATGTGATAGAGTTACGCAGAATTCTTATATTAACTATAACATAAAATGATCTAATCGGGTCACTGATTGCCCTATCAAAGTAGCTCAGTAGTGCATTTTACTCGTCATTTCATGCGCTTTAAGGTGCCGCTTAGCCCATTACACTATCTGAAATAGGAGTGACGTACATTGAACAAATATGATAGAATTTCGCTGAATTCTTATATTAACCATAATATAAAATGATCTAATCGGGTCTCTGATTGCTCTATCATAGAAGGTTAGGAGTGCATTTTGCTCGTCATTCCACGCGCTTTAAGTTGCCGCCAAGCCCAATATATTATCTGGAATAGGAGCGACGTAAATTGATCAAATGTGGTAAAATTACGCTGAATTCTTATATTAACAATAATATAAAATGATCTAATCGGGTCTCTGATTGCCCTATCATAGAAGTTTAATACTGCATTTTAGTCGTCATTTTGTGTGCTTTAAGGTGCATCCTAGCCAAATACGCAATCTGAAATTGGAGCTACGTAAATTGAACAAATGTGACAGAGTTACGCAGAATTCTTATATTAACCATAATATAAAATGATCTAATCGGGTCTATGATTGCCCTACCAGAGAAGTTGAATAGTGCATTGTACTCGTCATTTCATGTGCTTTAAGGTGCATCCTAGCCAAATACGCTATCTGAAATTGGAGCTGCGTAAATTGAATAAATGTGATAGAGTTACGCAGAATACTTATATTAACTATAACATAAAATGATCTAATCGGGTCACTGATTGCCCTATCAAAGTAGCTCGGTAGTGCATTTTACTCGTCATTTCATGCGCTTTAAGGTGCCGCTTAGCCCATTACACTATCTGAAATAGGAGTGACGTACATTGAACAAATATGATAGAATTTCGCTGAATTCTTATATTAACCATAATATAAAATGATCTAATCGGGTCTCTGATTGCTCTATCATAGAAGGTTAGGAGTGCATTTTGCTCGTCATTCCACGCGCTTTAAGTTGCCGCCAAGCCCAATATATTATCTGGAATAGGAGCGACGTAAATTGATCAAATGTGGTAAAATTACGCTGAATTCTTATATTAACAATAATATAAAATGATCTAATCGGGTCTCTGATTGCCCTATCATAGAAGTTTAATACTGCATTTTAGTCGTCATTTTGTGTGCTTTAAGGTGCATCCTAGCCAAATACGCAATCTGAAATTGGAGCTACGTAAATTGAACAAATGTGACAGAGTTACGCAGAATTCTTATATTAACCATAATATAAAATGATCTAATCGGGTCTATGATTGCCCTACCAGAGAAGTTGAATAGTGCATTGTACTCGTCATTTCATGTGCTTTAAGGTGCATCCTAGCCAAATACGCTATCTGAAATTGGAGCTGCGTAAATTGAATAAATGTGATAGAGTTACGCAGAATACTTATATTAACTATAACATAAAATGATCTAATCGGGTCACTGATTGCCCTATCAAAGTAGCTCGGTAGTGCATTTTACTCGTCATTTCATGCGCTTTAAGGTGCCGCTTAGCCCATTACACTATCTGAAATAGGAGCGACGTACATTGAACAAATATGATAGAATTTCGCTGAATTCTTATATTAACCATAATATAAAATGATCTAATCGGGTCTCTGATTGCTCTATCATAGAAGGTTAGGAGTGCATTTTGCTCGTCATTCCACGCGCTTTAAGTTGCCGCCAAGCCCAATATATTATCTGGAATAGGAGCGACGTAATTTGAACAAATGTGATAGAATTACGCTGAATTCTTATATTAATCATAATATAAGATGACCTAATCGTGTCTCTGATTGCCCTATCCGAGAAGTTTAGTAGTGCATCTTGCTCGACATTTCATGCGCTTTAAGATGCCGCATCGCCCAATGCGCTATCTGAAATAGGAGCGACGTAAATTGAACAGATGTGATAGAATTACGCAGAATTCATATATTAACCATAATTTAAAATGACCTAATCGGATCTCTGATTGTCCTATCATAGAAGTTTAATAGTGTATTTTACTCGTCATTTCATGCGTTTTAAGGTGCCGCCTATCCCAAATACGCTATCTGAAATAGGAGCGACGTAAATTGAACAAATGTGATAAAATTACGCTGAATTCTTATATTAACAATAATATAAAATGTTCTAATCGGGTCTCTCATTGCCCTACCATAGATGGTTAGTAGTGCATTGTACTCGTCATTCCACGCGCTTTAAGATGCCGCCTAGCCCAATAGTGCATTTCACTCGACATTTCATGCGATTTATGATGCAACCTAGTCCAATACGCTATCTGAAATAGGGGCGACGTAAATTGAACAAATGTGATAAAATTACGCCGAATTCTTATATTAACAATAATGTAAAATGATTTAATCGTGTCTGCGATTGCCCTATCATAGAAGTTTAATAGTGCATTTTACTCGTCATATCATGCGCTTTAAGCTGCCGCTTAGCCCAATACGCTATCGGAAATAGGAGCGACGTAAATTGAACAAATGTGATAGAATTACGCTAAATTCTTATATTAATCATAATATAAGATGATCTAATCGGGTCTCTGATTGCCCTATCCTAGATGTATAGTAGTGCATTTTGTTCGACATTTCATGCGCTTTAAGATGCCTCTTAGCCCAATACGCTATCTGAAATACAGCGACGTAAATTGAAAAAATGAGATAAAATTACGTTGAATTCTTATATTAACAATAATATAAAATGATCTAATCGGGTCTCTGATTGCCCTATCATAGAAGTTTAATAGTGCATTTTACTCGTCATTTCATGCGCTTTAAGGTGCCGCCTAGCCCAAGATGCTATCTGAAATTGGAGCTACGTAAATTGAACAAGTGTGATAGAGATTCGCTGAATTCTTAAATTAACCATAATATAAATTGATCTAATCGGGTCTCTGTTTGCCCTACACTAGATGTTTAACAGTGCATTTTACTGGCCATTTCATGCGCTTTAAGATGCCACATAGCCCAATACGCTACCTGAAATAGGAGCGACGTAAATTGAACAAATTTGATAAGATTACACTGAATTCTTATATTAACCATAATATAAAATGATCTAATCGGGTCTCTGTTTGCCCTATCATAGACGGTTAGTAGTGCATTTTACTGATCATGCCACGCTCTTTAAGATGCCGCCTAGCCCAATACGCTCTCTGAAATAGGAGCGACGTAAATTGAACAAATACGATAGAATTACGTTGCATCCTTATATTAATCATAATATAAGATGATCTAATCGGGTCTCTGTTTGCCCTACCCTAGAAGTTTAATAGTGCATTTTACTCGACATATCATGCGCTTTAAGAAGCCATTTAGCCTAATACGCTATCTGAAATAGGGGCGACGTAAATTGATCAAATGTGGTAAAATTACGCTGAATTCTTATATTAACAATAATATAAAATGATCTAATCGGGTCTCTGATTGCCCTATCATAGAAGTTTAATACTGCATTTTAGTCGTTATTTCATGTGCTTTAAGGTGCATCCTAGCCAAATACGCTATCTGAAATTGGAGCTGCGTAAATTGAATAAATGTGATAGAGTTACGCAGAATTCTTATATTAACTATAACATAAAATGATCTAATCGGGTCACTGATTGCCCTATCAAAGTAGCTCGGTAGTGCATTTTACTCGTCATTTCATGCGCTTTAAGGTGCCGCTTAGCCCATTACACTATCTGAAATAGGAGCGACGTACATTGAACAAATATGATAGAATTTCGCTGAATTCTTATATTAACCATAATATAAAATGATCTAATCGGGTCTCTGATTGCTCTATCATAGAAGGTTAGGAGTGCATTTTGCTCGTCATTCCACGCGCTTTAAGTTGCCGCCAAGCCCAATATATTATCTGGAATAGGAGCGACGTAATTTGAACAAATGTGATAGAATTACGCTGAATTCTTATATTAATCATAATATAAGATGACCTAATCGTGTCTCTGATTGCCCTATGCGAGAAGTTTAGTAGTGCATCTTGCTCGACATTTCATGCGCTTTAAGATGCCACCTAGCCCAACACGCTATCTGAAATAGGAGCGACGTAAATTGAACAAATGTGATAGAATTACGCAAGAATTCTTATATTAACCACAATTTAAAATTAACTAATCGGGTCTCTGTTTGCGCTATCATGGAAGATTGATAGTGCATTTCTCTCGTCATTTCATGCCCTTTAATGTACCGCCTAGCCTAATACGCTATCTGAAATAGGAGCGATGTAAATTGAACAAATGTGATAAAATTACGTTGAATTCTTATATTAACAATAATATAAAACGATCTAATCGCGTCTCTGATTGCCCTATCATAGAAGTTTAATAGTGCATTTTACTCGTCATTTCAGGCGCTTTAAGGTGCCGCCTAGCCCAGTACGCTATCTGAAATAGGAGCGATGTAAATTGAACAAATGTGATAAAATTACGTTGAATTCTTATATGAACAATATCATAAAATGATCAAATCGGGTCTCTGATTACCCTACCCTAGAAGTTTAATAGTGCATTTTACTCGACATTTCATTCGCTTTCAGATGCTACCTAGCCCAATACGCAATCTGAAATCGGGGCGACGTAAATTGAACAAATGTGATAAAATTTCGCTGAATTCTTAAATTAACCATAATATAAAATGATCTAATCGGGACTATGATTGCCCTATCATAGAAGTTGAATAGTGCATTTTCCTCGTCATTTCATGCGCTTTATGATGCCACCTTGCCCAATACGCTATCTGAAATAGGGGCGACGTAAATTGAACAAATGTGATAAAATTTCGCTGAATTCTTATATTAACCATAATATAAGATGACCTAATCGGGTCAATGATTGCCCTACCCGAGAAGTTTAGTAGTGCATTTTACTCGTCATTTCATGCGCTTTAAGGTGCCGCCTAGCTCAATATGCTATCTGAAATAGGAGCGACATAAATTGAACAAATGTGATAGAATTACTCAGAATTCTTATATTAACCATAATATAATGCGATCTATTCGGGTCTCCGATTGCCCTATCATAGAAGTTTAATAGTGCATGTTACTTGCCATTTCATGCGCTTTAAGGTGCCGCTTGGCCCAATACGCTATCTGAAATAGGAGCGACGTAAATTGAACAAACGTGATAGAATTACGCAGAATCCTTATGTTAACCATAATATAATGCGATCTATTCGGGTCTCCGATTGCCCTATCATGGAAGTTTAATAGTGCATTTTACTCGTCATTTCATGCGCTTTATGGTGCCGCCTAGCCCACTACGCTATCTGAAATAGGAGCGACGTAAATTGAACAAACGTGATAGAATTTCGCTGAATTCTTATTTTAACCATAATATAAGATGACCTAATCGGGTCTCTGATTGCCCTATCCGAGAAATTTAGTAGTGCATTTTACTCGACACTTCATGCGCTTTAAGATGCCGCCTAGCTCAATACGCTATCTGAAATTGGAGCTACGTAAATTGAACGAACGTGATAGAATTACGCAGAATTCTTATATTGACCATAATATAATACGATTTATTCGGGTCTCCGATTGCCCTATCATAGAAGATTAATAGTGCATTTTACTCTTCATTTCATGCGCTTTTAGATGCCGCCTAGCCCAATACGCTATCTGGAATAGGGGCGACGTAAATTGAACAAATGTGATAAAATTTCGCTGGATTCTTATATTAACCATAATATAAGATGACCTAATCGTGTCTCTGATTGCCCTACCCGAGAAGTCTAGGAGTGCATTTTACTCGTCATGTCATGCGCTTTAAGGTGCCGCCTAGCCCACTACGCTATCTGAAATAGGAGCGACACAAATTGAACAAATGTGAAAGAATTACGCAGAATTCTTATATTACCCATAATATAGAATGATCTAATCGGGTCTTTGATTGCCCTATCATAGAAGCTTAGTAGTGCATTTTACTCGTCATTCCACGCGCTTTAAGATGCCGCCTAGCCCAATACGCTATCTGAAATAGGAGTGACGTAAATTGAACATATGTGATAGAATTTAGCTGAATTCTTATATTAACGATAATATAATATGATCTACTCGCGTCTCTGATTGCCCTATCATAGAAGTTTGATAGTGCATTTTACTCGTCATTTCAGGCGCTTTAAGGAGCCGCCCAGCCCAATACGCTATCTGAAATTGGAGCTACGTAAATTGAACAAGTGTGATAAAGTTTCGCTTAATTCTTAAATTAACCACCATATAAAATGATCTAATCGGGTCTCTGATTACCCTATCATAGAAGCTGAATAGTTCCTTTTTCTCGTCATTTCATGCGCTTTATGATGCCGCTTAGCCCAATATGCTATCTGAAATTGGAGCTGCTTAAATTGAACACATGTGATAGTATTTCGCTGAATTCTTATATTAACCATAATATAAAATGTTCCATTCGGGTCTCTGATTGCCCTACCATAGAAGTTTAATAGTGCATTTTACTCGTCATTTCATGCGCTTCAAGGTGCCGCCTAGCCCAATACGCTATCTGAAATAGGAGCGACATACATTGAACAAATGTGATAGAATTACGCAGAATTCTTATATTAACCATAATATGGAATGATCTAATCTTGTCTCTGATTGCCCTATCATAGAAGTTTATCAGTGCATTTTACTCGACATTTCATGTGCTCTAAGATGCTGCTTAGCCCAATACGCTATCTGAAGTAGGAGCGACGGGAATTGAACAAACGTGATAGAATTACGCAGAATTATTATATTAACCATAATATAAGATGACCTAATCGGGTCTCTGATTGCCCTACCATAGAAGTTTAATAGTGCATTTTACTCGTCATTTCATGCGCTTCAAGGTGCCGCCCAGTCCAATGCGCTATCTGAAATTGGGGATACGTAAATTGAACAAATGTGATAGAATTAAGCAGAATTCTTGTATTAACCCTAATATAATACGATCTATTCTTGTCTATGATTGGCTTATCATAGAAGTTTAATACTGCATTTCACTCGTCATTTCATGCGCTTTAAAGTGCCGCCTAGACGAATACGCTATCTGAAATAGGAGCGACATAAATTGAACAAATGTGATAGAATTACGCAGAATTATTATATTAACCATAATATATTATGATCTATTCGGGTCTCCGATTGCCGTATCATAGAAGTTTAATAGTGCATGTTACTCGTCATTTCACGTGCTTTAAGCTGCTGCTTGGCCCAATACGCTATCTGAAATAGGAGCGACGTAAATTGAACAAATGTGATAGAATTTCTCTGAGTTCTTAAATTAACCATAATATAAAATGATCTAATCGGGTCTCTGTTTACCCAACCCTAGGAGTTTAATAGTGCATTTTACTCGACATTTCATGCGCTTTAAGATGCCACCTAGCCCAATACGCTATCTGAAATGGGGGCGACGTAAATTGAGCAAATGTGATAAAATTTCGCTGAACTCTTATATTAACCATTGTATAAGATGACCTAATCGGCTCTCTGATTGCCCTATCCGAGAAGTTAAGTAGTGCATTTTACTCGACATTTCATACGCTTTAAGATGCCGCCTAGTCCAATGCGCTATCTGAAAATGGAGCTACGAAAATTGCACAAACGTGATAGAATTACGCAGAATTCTTATATTAGCCATAATATAATACGATCTATTCGGGTCTCTGATTGCCCTGTCATAGAAGTTTAATAGTGCATTTTACTCGTCATTTCATGCGCTCTTTGGTGCCGCCTAGCCCAATACGCAATCTGAAATAGGAGCGATATAAATTGAACAAATGTGATAAAATTACGTTGAATTCTTATATTAACAATAATATAAAATGATCTAATCGGGTCTCTGATTGCCCTATCCGAGAAGTTTAGTAGTGCATTTTACTCGACATTTCATGCGCTTTAAGATGCCGCCTAGCCCAATATGCTATCTGAAATTGGAGCTACGTAAATTGACCAAACGTGATAGAATTACGCAGAATTCTTATATTAACCATAATATAGTACGATCTATTCGGGTCTCTGATTGCCCAATCATAGAAGTTTAATAGTGCATTTTACTCGCTATTTCATGCGCTTTATGGTGCCGCCTAGCCCAATATGCTATCTGAAATTGGAGCGACATAAATTGAACAAATGTGATAAAATAACGTTGAATTCTTATATTAACCATAATTTAAAATGATCTAATCGGGTCCCTGATTGCCCTATCATAGAAGTTTAATAGGGCATTTTACTCGTCATTTCATGCGCATTAAGGTGCCGCTTAGCCCAATACGCTATCTGAAATTGGAGCTACGTAAATTGAACAAGTGTGATAAAGTTTCGCTGAATACATACATTAACCATAATATAAAATGATCTAACCGGGTCTCTGATTACACTACCATAGAAGCTTAATAGTGCATTTTACTCGTCAGTTCATGCGCTTTAAGGTGCCGCTTAGCCCAGTACGCTATCTGAAATAGGAGCGACGTAAATTGAACAAATGTGATACAATTGCGCAGAATTCTTATATTAAACATAATATAAAATGATCTAATCGGGTCTCTATTCGACCTACCCTAGAAGTTTAATAGTACATTTTACTCGGCACTTCATGCGCTTTGAGATGCCGCTTAGCACAATACGCTACCTGAAATAGGAGCGACGTAAATTGAACAAATGTGATAGAATTTCGCTGAATTCTTATATTAACCATAATATAACATGATCTAATCGGGTCTGTGATTGCCCTTTCAAAGAAGTTTAGTAGTGCATTTTGCTCGACATTTCATGCGCTTTAAGATGCCACGAAGTCCAATACGCTATCTGAAATTGGAGCTACGTAAATTGAACAAACGTGATAGAATTACGCAGAATTCTTATATTAACCATAATATAATACGATCTACTCGGTTCTCTGATTGCCCTATCATAGAAGTTTAATAGTGCATTTTACTCGTCATATCATGTGCTTTATGGTGCCGCCTAACCCAATACGCAATCTGAAATAGGAACGATATAAATTGAACAAATGTGATAAAATTACGTTGAATTCTTATATTAACAATAACATAAAATGATCTATTCGGTTCTCTGATTGCCCTATCATAGAAATATAATACAGCATTTTACTCGTCATTCCATGCGCTTTAATGTGCCGCTTAGCCCAATACGCTATCTGAAATATGAGCGTCGTAAGTTGAACAAATGTAGTAGAATTTCACTGAATTATTATATTAATCATAATATAAGATGATCTAATCGGGTCTCTGTTTGCCCTACCCTAGAAGTTTAATAGTGCATTTTATTCGACATTTCATGCGCTTTAAGATGCCACCTAGCCCAATACGCTATCTGAAATTGGAGATACGTAAATTGAACAAACGTGATAGAATTACGCAGAATTCTTATATTAACCATAATAGAATACGTTATATTCGGGTCTCTGATTGCCCTATCATAGAAGTTTAATTGTGCATTTTACTCGTCATTTCATGCGCTTTAATGTGCCGCTTAGCCCAATACGCTATCCGAAATAGGAGCGACGTAAATTGAACAATTGTGATAGAATTTCGCTGAATTCTTAAATTAACCATAATATAAAATGATCTAATCGGGTCTCTGTTTGCCCTACCCTAGATGTTTAATAGTGCATTTTACTCGACATTTCATGCGCTTTAAGATGCCACCTAGCCCAATACGCTATCTGAAATTGGAGATACGTAAATTGAACAATCGTGATAGAATTACGCAGAATTCTTATATTAACCATAATATAATACGATCTATTCGGGTCTCTGATTGTCCTATCATAGAAGTATAATAGTGCATTTTACTCGACATTTCATGCGCTTTAAGGTGCCGTCAAGCCCAATACGATATCTGAAATTGCAGCTACGTAAATTGAACAAGTGTGATAGAATTACGTTGAATTGTTATATTAATCATAATGTAAGGTGACCTAATCGGGTTTCTGATTGCCCTATCCGAGAAGGTTAATAGCGCATTTTGCTCGTCATATCATTCGCTCTAAGATGCCGCTTAGCCCAATACGCTATCTGAAAAAGGAGCGACGTAAATTGAACAAATGTGAGAGAATTACGCCGAATTCCCATATTAACCATAATATAGAATGATCTAATCTGGTCTCTGATTGCCCTATCATAGAATTCTAATAGTGCATTTTACTCGTCAGTCCATGCGCTTTAAGAGGCCGCATATCCCAATACGCTATCTGAAATAGGAGCGACGTTAATTGTACAAACGCGATAGAATTACGCTGAATTCTTATATTAATCATAATATAATATGACCTAATCGGGTCTCTGAATGCTCTACCCTAGGAGTTTAGTAGTGCATTTTACTCGACATTTCATGCGCTCTAATATGCCGCTTAGCACAATGCACTAACTAAAATTGGAGCTACGTAAATTGAACAAGTGTGATAGAATTACGCTGAATTCTTATATTAATCATAATATAAGATGACCTAATCGGGTCCCTGTTTGCCCTATCCGAGAAGTTTAGTAGTGCATTTTACTCGACATTTCATGCGCTTTAAGATGCCGCCACGCCCAATACGCTATCTGACATAGGAGCGACGTAAATTGTACAAATGTGGTATAATTACGCTGAATTCTTATATTAATAATGATATAAAATGATCTAATCGGGTCTCTGATTGCCCTATCGTAGAAGTTTAATTGTGCATTTTACTCGTCATTTCATGCGCTTTAAGGTGCCGCCTAGCCCAACACGCTATCTGAAATAGGAGCTACATAAATTGAACAAACGTGATACAATTTCGCTGAATTCTTAAATTAACCATAATATAAAATGATCTAATCGGGTCTCTGATAGCCCTATCATAGAAGGTTAGTAGTGCATTTAACTCGTCGTTCCATACGCTTTAAGATGCCGCCTCTCCCAATACGCTATCTGAAATAAGAGCGTCATAAGTTGACAAATGTGATAGAGTTTCGCTGAATTCTTAAATTAACCATAATATAAAATGCTCTAATAGGGTCTCTGTTTGCCCTACCCTCGAAGTTTAATAGTGCATTTTACTCGACATTTCATGCGCTTTAAGATACCACCTAGCCCAATACGGTATCTGAAATAGGGACGACGTTAATTGAACAAATGTGATAAAATTACGCAGAATTCTTATATTATCCATAATTTAAAATGATCTAATCGGGTCTCTGATTTCCCTATCATAGAAGTTTAATAGAGCATTTTACTCTTCATTTCATGCACTTTAAGGTTCCGCCTAGCCCAATACGCTATCTGAAATAGGAGCGACATAAATTGAACAAATGTGATAGAATTACGCAGAATTCTTATATTAACCATAATATAGAATGATCTAATCGGGTCTCTGATTGCCCTATCGTAGAACGTTAGTAGAGCATTTTACTCGTCATTCCACGCGCTTTAAGATGCCGCCTAGCCCAATACGCTGTCTGAAATAGGAGCGACGTAAATTGAACCAATGTGATAGAATAACGCTTAATTCTTATATTAACAATAATATAAAATGATCTTATCAGGTCTCTGTTTGCCCTACCCTAGAAGTTTAATAGTGCATTTTACTCAGCATTTCATGCGCATTAAGATGCCACCTAGCCCAATACACTATCTGGAATAGGGGCGACGTAAATTGTACAAATGCGGTATAATTACGTTGAATTCTTATATTAATAATGATATAAAATGATCTAATCGGGTCTCTGGTTGCCCTATCGTAGAAGTTTAATTGTGCATTTTACTCGTCATTTCATGCGCTTTAAGGTGCCGCTTAGACCAATACGCTATCTGAAATAGGAGCTACATAAATTGAACAAATGTGATAGAATTTCGCTGAATTCTTAAATTAACCATAATATAAAATGATCTAATCGGGTCTCTGATAGCCCTATCATAGAAGGTTAGTAGTGCATTTAACTCGTCATTCCATACGCTTTGAGATGCCTCCTAGCACAATACGCTATCTGAAAAAGGAGTGACGTAAATTGAACAATTGTGATTGAATTGCGCAGCATTCTTATATAAACCATAATATAAAATGATCTTATCAGGTCTCTGTTTGCCCTACCCTAGAAGTTTAATAATGCATTTTACTCGACATTTCATGCGCTTTAAGATGCCACCTAGCCCAATACGCTATCTGAAATAGGGGCGACGTAAATTGAACAAATGTGATAAAATTACGCTGCATTCTTATATTAACAATAATATAAAATGATCTAATCGGGTCCCTGATCGCCCTATCATAGATGTTTAATAGTGCATTTAACTCGTCATTTCATGCGCTTTGAGATGACGCTTAGCACAATACGCTATCTGAAATAGGAGCGACGTAAATTGAACAAATGTGAAAGAATTTCGCGGAATTCTTATATTAACCGTAATATAAAACGATCTAATCGGGTCTCTGATTGCCCTATCAAAGAAGTTTAATAGTGCATTTTACTCGTCAATTCATGCGCTTTAAGGAGCCTCTTAGCCCAATACGCTATCTGAAATAGGAGCGACGTAAATTGCACAAATGTGACAGAATTTCGCTGAATTCTTATATTAACCATAATATAAAATGATCTAATCGGGTCTCTGATTGCCCTATCCCAGAAGCTTAGTAGTGCATTCTACTTGACAATTCACGGGCTTTAAGATGCCGCTCAGCCCAATACGCTATCTCAAGTAGGAGCAACGTAAATTGAACAAATGTGATAGAATTTCGCTGAATTATTATATTAACGATAATATAAAATGATCTAATCGGTCTCTCTGATTGCCCTATCCCAGAAGCTTAGTAGTGCATTCTACTTGACAGTTCACGGGCTTTAAGATGCCGCTTAGCCCAATACGCTATCTGAAGTAGGAGCGACGTAAATTAAACAAATGTGACAGAATTACGCAGAATACTTATATTAACCATAGTATAAAATGATCTAATGGGGTCTCTGATTGCCCTATTATAGAAGGTTAGTAGTGCATTTTAGTCGACATATCATGCCCATTAAGATTCTGCCTAGCCAAATACGCTATCTGAAATAGGAGCGACGTAAATTGAACAAATGTGATAGAATTTCGTTGATTTCTTATATTAACCATAATATGAAATGATCTAATCGGGTCTCTGATTGCCCTGTCATAGAATTTTAATAGTGCATTTTACTCGTCATTTCATGCGCTTTAAGGTGCCGCCTGGCCCAATACGCTATCAGAAATTGGAGCGACGTAAATTGAACAAGTGTGATAGATTTTCACTGAATTGTTAAATTAACCATAATATAAGATGATCTAATCGTGTCTCTGATTGCCCTATCATATAAGTTTAACAGTGCATTTTACTAGTCATTTCATGCGCTTGAAGGTGCCGCCTAGCGCAATACGCTATCTGAAATAGGAGCGACATAAATTGAACAAACGTGATAGAATTACGCAGAATTCTTATATTAACCATAATATAGAATGATCTAATCGGGTCTCTGATTGCCCTATCATAGAAGTTTTATAGTGCATTTTACTCGCCATTCCATGCGCTTTAAGATACGGCCTATCCCAATACGCTCTCTGAAATAGGAGCCACGTAAATTGAACAAACGTGATAGAATTTCGCTGAATTCTTAAATTAATCATAATATAAGATGATCTAATCGGGTCTCTGTTTGCCCTACCCCAGAAGTTTAATAGTGCATTTTACTCGTCATTTCATGCGCTTTAAGGTGCCGCCAAGCTCAACACGGTATCTGAAATAGGAGCGACGTAAATTGAAAAAATGTGACAGAATTTCGCTGAATTCTTATATTAACCATAATTTAAAATGATCTAATCGGGTCTTTGATTGCCCTATCATAGAAGTTTATTAGTGCATTTTACTCGTTATTTCATGCGCTTTAAGGTGCCAACTAGCCCAAAACGCTATCTGAAATAGGGGCGACGTAAATTGAACAAATGTGATAAAATTACGCTCTATTCTTATATTAACAATAATATAAAATGATATAATCGGGTCTCTGATTGCCCTATCATAGAAGTTTAATGGTGCATTTTGCACGTCATTTCATGCGCTTTAAGGTGCCGTTTAGCCCAATACGCTATCAGAAATACAAAAGACGTAAATTGAAGAAATGTGATAGAATTTCGCTGTATTCTTATATTAACAACAATGTACAATGATATAATCGGGTCTCTGATTGCCCTATCATAGAAGTTTAATAGTGCATTTTGCTCGTCATTTCATGCGCTTTAAGGTGCCGCCTATCCCAATACGCTATCTGAATTTGGAGCTACGTAAATTGAACAAGTGTGATAGAATTAGGCTGAATTCTTATATTAATCATAAAGAAGAGGACCTAATCGGGTCTCTGATTGCCCTATCATAGTAGTTTAATAGTGCATTTTACTCGACATTTCCTGCTCTTCAAGGTGCCGCTTAGCACAATACGCTATCTGAAATAGGAGCGACGTAAATTGTAGAAATGTGATCGAATTACGCAGTATTCTTATGTTAGCCATAATATAAAATGATCTAATTGGGTCTCCGATTGCCTTAACCTAGAAGCTTAATAGTGCATTTTACTCGATATTTCATGCGCTTTAAGATGCCGCCTAGCCCAATATGCTATCTGAAATAGGAGCGACGTAAATTGGACAAATGTGATAGAATACCGCTGAATTCTTATATTAACAATAATATAAAATGATCTAATCGGGTCTCTGATTGCTCTCTCATAGAAGTTTAAGAGTGCATTTTACTCGTCATTTCATGCGCTTTGAGGTGCCGCCTAGCCCAATACGCTATCTGAAATTGGAGCTACGTAAATTGAACAATTGTGATACAGTATCGCTGAAATCTTAAATTAACCATAATATAAAATGATCTAATCGGGTCTCTGAGTACCATATCATAGAAGCTTAATAGTGCATTTTACTCGTCATTTCATGCGCTTTAAGGTGCCTCTTAGCCCAATACGCTATCTGAAATAGGAGCGACGTAAATTGAACACATGTGAGAGAATTACGCAGAATTCTTATATTAACCATAATACAGAATGATCTAACCGGGTCTCTGATTGCCCTATCATAGAAGTTTAATACTGCATTTTACTCGTCAGTCCATGCGCTTTAAGATGTCGCCTATCCCAATACGCCATCTGAAATAGAAGCGACGTAAATTGAGCAAATCTGAGAGAATTACGCAGAATTCTTACATTAACCATAATATAAAACCATCTAATCGGGTCTCTGATTGCCCTATCATAGAAGTTTAATAGTGCATTTTACTCATTTCATGCGCTTTAAGGTGCCGCTTAGCCCAATACGCTATCTGAAATAGGAGCGACGTAAATTGAACAAATGTGATCGAATTACGCAGAATTCTTATATTAGCCATAATATAAAATGATCTAATCGGGTCTCTGATTGCCTTAACCTAGAAGCTTAATAGTGCACTTTACTCGACATTTCATGCCCTTTAAGATGCCGCCTAGCCCAATGCGCTATCTGAAATTGGAGCTACGTAAATTGAACAAGTGTGATACAGTTTCGCTGAAATCTTAAATTAACCATTATATAAAATGATCGAATCGGGTCTCTGATTACCCAATCATAGAAAATAAATAGTGCACTTAACTCGTCATTTCATGCGCTTTAAGGTGCCGCCTAGCGCAATACGCTATCTGAAATAAGAGCGACATAAATTGAACAAATGTGATACAATTACGTTGAATTCTTATATTAACAATAATATGAAATGATCTAATCGGGTCTCTGATTGCCCTGTCCGAGAAGTTTAGTAGTGCATTCTACTCGACATTTCATGCGCTTTAAGGTGCCGCCTAGTCCAATACGCTATCTGAAATTGGAGCTACATAAATTGAACTAACGTGATAGAATTACGCAGAATTCTTATTTTAACCATAATGTAATAGGATCTATTCGGGACTCTGATTGCCCTATCGTAGAAGATTAATAGTGCATTTTTCACGTCATTTCATGCACTTTAAGGTGCCATCTAGGCCAATACGCTATCTGAAATAGGAGCGACATAAATTGAACAAATGTGATAGAATTACGCAGAATTCTTATATTAACCATAATATAGAATGATCTAATCGGGTCTCTGATTGCTCTATCATAGAAGTTTTATAGTGCATTTTACTCGCCATTCCATGCGCTTTAAGATACGGCCTATCCCAATACGCTCTCTGAAATAGGAGCCACGTAAATTGAACAAACGTGATAGAATTACGCAGAATTCTGATATTGACCATAATATAATACGATCCGTTCGGGTCTCTGATTGCCCTATCATAGAAGCTAAATAGTGCATTTTACTCGTCATTTCTTGCGCTTTACGGTGCCGCCTAGCCCAATACGCTATCTGAAATAGGAGCGACATAAATTGAACAAATGTGATAGAATTACGCAGAATTCTTATATTAACCATAATATAGAATGATCTAATCGGGTCTCTGATTGCCCTATCATAGAAGTTTTATAGTGCATTTTACTCGCCATTCCATGCGCTTTAAGATACGGCCTATCCCAATACGCTCTCTGAAATAGGAGCCACGTAAATTGAACAAACGTGATAGAATTTCGCTGAATTCTTAAATTAATCATAATATAAGATGATCTAATCGGGTGTCTGTTTGCCCTACCCCAGAAGTTTAATAGTGCATTTTACTCGACATTTCATGCGCTTTAAGGTGCCGCCTAGCTCAACACGCTATCTGAAATAGGAGCGACGTAAATTGAAAAAATGTGACAGAATTTCGCTGAATTCTTATATTAACCATAATTTAAAATGATCTCATCGGGTCACTGATTGCCCTATCATTGAAGTTTAATACAGCATTTTGCTCGGCATTTCATGTGCTTTAAGGTACCGCCTAGCCCAATACGCTATCTGAAGTTGGAGCGACGTAAATTGAACAAATGTGATAGAATTTCCCTGGATTCTTATATTAATCATAATATAAAATGATCTAATCGGGTCTCTGATTGCCCTATCGTAGAAGGTTAGTAGTGCATTTTACTCGTCATTTCATGCGCCTTAAGGTGCCGCCTAGCCCAATACGCTCTCTGAAATAGGACCTACGTAAATTGAACAAATGTGGTAGAGTTAAACAGAATTCTTATATTGACCATAATATAAGATGACCTAATCGGGTCTCTAATTGCCCTAACATAGAAGTTTAATACTGCATTTTACTCGTCATGTCATGCGCTTTAAGGTGCCGCCTAGCCCAATACGGTATCTGAAATAGGAGCGACGTAAATAGAACAAATGTGATAGAATTACGCAGAATTCTTATATGAACTATAATATAGAATGATCTAATCGGGTCTCTGATTGCCCTATCCGAGATGTTTAGTAGTGCATTTTACTCGACATTTCTTGCGCTTTAAGATGCCGCCTAGTTCAATGCGCTATCTGAAATTGGAGCTACGTAAATTGAATAAATGTGATAGAATTACGCAGAATTCTTATATTAACCATAATATAATACTATCTAATCGGGTCTTTGATTGCCCTATCATAGAAGCTTCGTAGTGCATTTCACTCGTCATTCCATGCGCCTTAAGGTGCCGCCTAGCCCAATAAGCTCTCTGAAATAGGAGCGACGTAAATTGAACAAATGTGATAGAATTACGCATAATTCTTATATTAATCATAATATAAAATGATCTAAACGGGTCTCTGATTGCCCGATCATAGAAGTTTAATAGTGCATTTTACTCGCCATTTCATGCGCTTTAAGATGCCACATAGCCCAATACGCTATCTGGAATAGGAGCGTCGTAAATTGAACAAGTGTGATAGATTTACGCTGCATCCATATATTAATCATAATATAAGATGACCTAATCGGGTCTCTGTTTGCCCTATCCGAGAATTTTAGTAGTGCATTTTACTCGACAATTCATGCGCTTTGAGATGCCGCCTAGCCCAATACGCTATCGGAAATAGGAGCGACGTAAATTGAACAAATGTGATAGAATTTCGCTGAATCCTTAAATTAACCATAATATAAAATGATTTAATCGGGTCTCTGTTTGCCCTACCCTAGAAGTTTAATAGTGCATTTTACTCGAAATTTCATGCTCTTTAAGATGAAACCTAGACCAATACGCTATATGAAATATGTGCGACGTAAATTGAACAAATGTGATAGAATTTCCCTGGATTCTTATATTAATCATAATATAAAATGATCTAATCGGGTCTCTGATTGCCCTATCGTAGAAGGTTAGTAGTGCATCTTAGTCGCCATTTCATGCGCTTTAAGGTGCCGCTTAGCCCAATACGCGATCTGAAATAGGAGCGACGTAAATTGTACAAATGTGATAGAATTTCGCTGAATTCTTATATTAACCATAATATAAGTTGACCTAATCGGGTCTCTGATTGCCCTATCCGAGAAGTTTAGTAGTGCGTTTTACTCGACACTTCATGCGCTTTAAGGTGCCGCCTAGCCCTATACGCTATCTGAAATAGGAGCGACATAAATTGAACAAATGTGATAGAATTACGCAGAATTCTTATATTAACCATAATATAATACGATCAATTCGGGTCTCTGTTCGCCCTATCATAGAAGTTTAATAGTGCATGTTACTCTTCATTTCATGCGATTTAAGGTGCCGCTTGACCCAATACGCTATCTGAAATAGGAGCGACGTAAATTTAAGAAATGTGGTAGAATTTCTCTGAATTCTTAAATTAACCATAATATAAAATGATCTAATCGGGTCTCTGTTTACCCTACCCTAGGAGTTTAACCGTGCATTTTACTCGCGATTTCATGCGCTTTAAGATGCCACCTAACCCAATACGCTATCTGAAATAGGAGCGACGTAAATTGAACAAATGTGATAGAATTTCGCTGAATTCTTATATTAACCATAATATAAAATGATCTAATCGTGTCTCTGATTGCCCTATCCGAGAAGTTTAGTAGAGCATTTTACTCGACATCTCACGCGCTTTAAGATACCGCACAGCCAAAAGACGCTATCTAAAATTGGAGCTACGTAAATTGAACATACGTGATAGAATTACGCAGAATTCTTATATTAACCATAATATAGTATGGTCTATTCGGGTCTCTGATTGCCGTATCATAGAAGTTTAATAGTGCATTTTACTCGTCATTTCATGCGCTTTAAGATGCCGCCCAGCCCAATACGCTATCTGAAACAGGAGCGACGTAAATTGAACAAATGTGATAGAATTACGCAGAATACTTATCTTAACCAAAATTTAAAATCATCTAATCGGGTATCTGATTGCCCTATCATAGAAGTTTAATAGTGCATTTTACTCGTCATTTCATGCGCTTTAAGAAGCTGTCTAGCCCAATACGCTCTCTGAAGATGGAGCGACATAAATTGAACAAATGTGATAGAATTTCACTGAATTCTTATATTAACCATAATATAAAATGATCTAATCGGGTCTCTGATTGCCCTATCATAGAAGTGTAATAGTGCATTTTACTCGACATTCCATGAGCTTTAAGATGCCGCCTCGCCAAATACGCTATCTGAAATAGGAGCGTCGTAAATTGAACAAATGTGATAGAATTTCGCTGAATTCTTATATTAAACAAAATATAAAATGATCTAATCGAGTCACTGATTGCCCTATCATACAAGTTTAATGGTGCATTTTACTCGCCATTTCATGCGCTTTGAGATGCTGCATAGCACAATACGCTATCTGAAATAGGAGCGACGTAAATTGAACAAATGTGATAGAATTACGCTGAATTCTTATATTACCCGTAATATAAAATGATCTAATTGGGTCTCTGTTTGCCTTACCCTAGAAGTTTAATAGTGCATTTTACACGCCATTTCATGCGCTTTGAGATGCCTCTTAGCCTAATACGCTATCTGAAATAGGAGCGACGTAAATTGAACAAATGTGATAGAATTTCGTTGAATTCTTAAATTAACCATAATATAAAATGATCTATTCGGGTCTCTGTTTGCCTTACCCTAGAAGATTAACAGTGCATTTTACACGCCATTTCATGCCCTTTGAGATACCGCTTAGCCCAATACGCTATCTGAAATAGGAGCGACGTAAATTGAACAAATGTGATAGAATTTCGCTGCATTCATATATTAACCATAATGCAAAATGATCGAATCGGGTCTCTGTTTGCCCTACCCTAGAAGTTTAACAGTGCATTTTACTCGCCATTTCATGCGCTTTGAGATGCCTCTTCGCCCATTACGCTATCTGAAATAGGAGCGACGTAAATTGAACAAATGTGATAGAATTTCGCTGCATTCATATATTGACCATAATGTAAAATGATCTAATCGGGTCTCTGTTCGCCCTACCCTAGAAGTTTAATAGTGCATTATACTCGCCATTTCATGCGCTTTGAGATCCCGCTTAGCCCAATGCGCTATCTGAAATGGGAGCGACGTAAATTGAACAAATGTGATAGAATTTCGCTGAATTCTTACATTAACCATAATGTAAAATGATCTAATCGGGTCTCTCTTTACCCTACCCTATAAGTTTAATAGTGCATTTTACACGAGATTTCATGCGCTTGAAGATGCCACCTAGCCCAATACGGTATCGGAAATAGGGGCAACGTAAATTGAACAAATGTGATAAAATTACACTGAATTCTTATAATGATAATAATATAAAATGATCCAATCGGGTCTCTGATTGTCCTATCATAGAAGGTTAGTAGTGCATTTTACTCGACATCTCATGCGCTTTAAGATGCCACCTAACCCAATACGCCATCTGAAATAGGAGCGACGTAAATTGAACAAATGTGATAGAATTTCGCTGAATTCTTATATTAACCATAATATAAAATGATCTAATCGTGTCTCTGATTGCCCTATCCGAGAAGTTTAGTAGAGCATTTTACTCGACATCTCACGCGCTTTAAGATACCGCACAGCCAAAAGACGCTATCTAAAATTGGAGCTACGTAAATTGAACATACGTGATAGAATTACGCAGAATTCTTATATTAACCATAATATAGTATGGTCTATTCGGGTCTCTGATTGCCGTATCATAGAAGTTTAATAGTGCATTTTACTCGTCATTTCATGCGCTTTAAGTTGCCGCCCAGCCCAATACGCTATCTGAAATTGGAGCTACGTAAATTGAAGGAATGTGATAGAATTACGCAGAATTCTTATATTAACCATAATATAATACGACCTCTTCGGGTCTCTGATTGCCCTATCATAGAAGTTTAATAGTGTATTTTGCTGGACATATCACGCGCTTTAAGAGGCCGCTTAGACCAATACGCTATCTGGAATAGGTGCGACGTAAATTGAACAAATGTGATAGAATTACGCAGAATTCTTATATTAACCAAAATATATAATGATTTAAACGGGTCTCTGATTGCCCTATCATAGAAGTTTAATAGTGCCCTTTACTAGCCATTTCATGCGCTTTAAGGTGCCGCCTGCCCCAATACGCTATCTGAATTTGGAGCGACGTAAATTGGACGAATGTGATAGAGTTACGACGTATTCTTAAATTAACCATAATATAAAATGATCTAATCGGGCCTCTGATTGCCCTATCCTAGAAGGTTAGTAGTGAATTTTACTTGACATTTCATGCGCTTTAAGATGCCGCTTAGCCCAATACGCTGTCTGAAATAGGAGCGACGTAAATTGAACAAATGTGATAGAATCTTGCTGAATTCTTAAATTAACCATAATATAAAATGATCTAATCGGGTCTCTGTGTGCCCCACCCTAGAACTTTACTAATGCATTTTACTCGATATTTCATGCGCTTTAATAGGCCACCTAGCCCAATACGCTATCTGAAATAGTGGCGACGTAAATTGAACAAATGTGATAAAATTACGCTGCATGCTTATATTAAAAATAATATAACAGGATATTGTCGTGTCTCTGATTGCCCTATCATAGGAGTTTAATAGTGCATTTTACTCGTCATTTCATGCGCTTTAAGGTACCGCTTAGCCCAATACGCTATCTGAAGATGGAGCGACGTAAATTGAACGAATGCGATTGAATTTCGCTGAATTCTTATATTAACCATAATATAAAATGATGTAATCGGGTCTCTGATTGCCCTATCCTAGAAGGTTAGTAGTGCATTTTACTTGACATTTCATGCGCTTTAAGATGCAGCTTAGACCAATTCGCTATATGAAATAGTAGCGACGTAAATTGAACAAATATGATAGAATTACGCAGAATTCTTATATTAACCATAATTTAAAATGATCTAACCGGGTCTCTGATTGCCATATCACAGAAGCTTAATAGTGCATTTTACTCGTCATTTTATGCGCTTTAAGGTGCCGCCTAGCCCAATACGCTATCTGAAGATGGAGCGACGTAAATTGAACAAATGCGATTTAATTTCGCTGAATTCTTATATTAACCATAATATAAAACGATGTAATCGGGTCTCTGATTGCCCTATCCGAGAAGTTTAGTAGTGCATTTTACTCGCCATTTCATGCGCTTTAAGATGCCGCCTATCTGAATACGGTATCTGGTGTAGGAGCGACGTGAATTGGACAAATGTGATAGAGTTACGACGAATTCTTAAATTATCAATAATATAAGATGATCTAATCGGGATTCTGATTGCCCTATCAAAGAAGTTTAGTAGTGCATTTTACTCTTCATTTCAGGCGCTTTAATGTGCCGCCTAGCCCAATACGCTATCTGAAATTGGAGCTACGTAAATTGAACAAATGTGATAGAATAACGCTCAATTCTTATATTAACCATAATATAAAATGATCTAATCGTGTCTCTGATTGCCCTATCAAAGAAGTTTAGTAGTGCATTTTACTCGTCATTTCATGCGCTTTAAGGTGCCGTCTAGCCCAATCCGCAATCTGAAATTGGAGCTACGTAAATTGAACAAATGTGACAGAGTTACGCAGAATTCTTATATTAATCATAATATAAAATGATCTAATCGGGTCTCTGTTTGCCCTACCCTAGAAGTTTATTTGTGCATTTTACTCGACATTTCATGCGCAATAAGGTGCCACCTATCCCAATACGTTATCTGAAATAGGGCCGACGTAAATTGAACAAATGTGATAAAATTACGCTGCATTCTTATATTAACAATAATATAAAATGGTCTGAACGGGTCTCTCATTGCCCTATCATAGAAGTTTAATAGTGCATTTTAATCGTCATTTCATGCGCTTTAAGGTGCCGCTTATGCCGATACGCTATCAGAAATAGGAGCGACGTAAATTGAACAAATGTGATAGAATTACGCAGAATTCTTATATTAACCATGATATAAAATGATCTGATCGGGTCTCTGATTGCCCTACCCTAGAAGTTTAATACTGCATTTTACTCGCCATTTCATGCGCTTTCAGGTGACGTTTAGCCCAATACGGTATCTGAAATAGGAGCGTCGTAAATTGAACAAATGTGATAGAATTACACTGAGTTCTTATATTAATCATAATGAGGTGTATGGTGTGCGTAATGGATAACTCCGATTTGCGTTACACGCTCAATTTATTTACAATTAATATAACAGAATAAGAACAGGTATTGTCTGCGTCGCACGGTCGTACACGTGGTGAGTCGTAAGAGGTTCTGCCTCGTGTTCTCGTATGGTGACCGCGGCGCGCGGTCAGAAAACAACAGAAAAAACTCGTCGCGTAATCGGCAACCGTCGTCCGTTGCCGGTCTACGACGCGCCTGTGTTCGTACACTTTTAAAGAAAGATAGACCGTAAGCATTTAAAGAAAAGAAAGTTAGCGAGGGTAATATCTCGATCTTTCACGGCAGGGATGTGGTAGCAGTGCCGTAGCTGCTACATCACCCCCCTGCCAGTGATTTACCTAATCACGAAAATCCAGCTTGAAATCTGTCGAGAAATCGTACTCGCCTACCTGCGCGGGTGGTAAATTGTGGTGTTACAATATCGCGAGATACATTTGGTTCTGTGTCGGAATTATTACAATTTTTATGTGTTAAATGATCACTTACAATATACGCGGGTTTAACCTCTCGATTGAAATTGTGACATGTTTTCCTTGACGGTCTATTAGAAAGGTTTTATGTCCGCGGCTAATGACACGATATGGTCCATCATAAGGTTGTTGTAGAATGCCTTTCGATGCGTCGTGTCGTACGAAAACATGCTCGGAACTGGCAAGGTCTTTGTACACGAAGGTCCGCCGTGACCCATGGTGAGAACCTGCGGCTGGGCTCAGGTCCTGGAAATGTTGTCGCAGTTCTTTTACAAATGAAGTTGCGTCAGTGTCAGCTTCACCTGGACGCGGAGACAGGAATTCTCCAGGAAGTCGCAATGGTTCGCCGTACACCAACTCTGCTGTCGTTGCTTTTAAATCTTCCCTCCAGGCTGAACGAATACCCAGCAACGTGGTGGGAAGAATCTCTGTCCAACGTTGATTTTCCTGGCAACGTATGGCTGCCTTTAACTGACGGTGGAACCTTTCCACCATCCCATTAGCCGCCGGGTGATATGCCGTAGTTCTTAGATGTCTGCTACCTGTTAACAAACTTAATTGTTTAAAAAGATTGGACTCAAACTGTCTACCTTGGTCCGTGGTGATCCTTAGCGGCGTTCCAAACCGAACAATCCACCCCTCGTAAAAGGCTCGAGCTACTGTGGCTGCTTCCTGGTCGCGGAGAGGTATTGCTTCAGGCCAGCGCGTAAAGCGATCCACGCAGGTAAGGCAATATCTGTATCCTTCGGAGACCGGTAGGATGACAATGTCCAAATGAACATGTTCGAACCTCGCCGATGGTCGCGAAAAGAACCGAGGGGTGCTGATACGTGCCTGGTGATCTTGGAGCGTTGACATTGGATACAGTTCCGGGCCCATCTTCTGCAGTCTGTTTTGATCGATGGCCAAACGTACCTTTGCGTGATCAGTTTGACAGTGGCGTTGATTCCTGGATGCGATATTTTGTGTAGTGCGTTGAATGCAGTTTGACGAAACGATTTTGTGAGGAAAGGGCGAACGGTGTCTGTAGATATGTCACAGTAAATTTGTTGTGTACTTCCCGGAATGGATATGCGTTTTAAATTCAAACCGGTGTTGCCTTGTAAGTACGTCAGTAATTCCTCGTCTTCTTCTTGCGATTTGGCCAGCCTTTCAAAATCCAAAGTCTCTTCGATTTCGTCCACTCTTGACAACGCATCGGCGACCACGTTATCTCGACCTGCTACGTGGCGGATGTCCGTTGAGAATTCACTAATGAAGCTGAGATATCGAAATTGTCTTGGGGTGAATTTTTCTGGTTTCTGTTGGAAAGCGTAAATGATTGGTTTATGGTCTGTGAAGATAGTGAAAGTTCTTCCCTCGATCATATGACGGAAATATTTGACTGCGAGGTAGATAGCGAGTAATTCTCTGTCGTATGTGGCGTATTTCTGTTCCGTTGAGCTGAGTTTTTTTGAAAAGAAACCCAGTGGTTCCCAATTATCACCGATGCGTTGTTGAAGCGCGGCGCCAACAGCAGAATTCGAGGCGTCGCATATGATGGCCAATGGTGCGTCGATTTCAGGGTGTGTTAGTAGAGTAGCCTCTACTAACGCCTTTCTAGAGTCTTCAAATGCTGCGGTGGCGTCTGGTGTCCAATTTACAGGTGCGCTGCCTTTTATATTGTCCGCCAGCATGTCGTTCAGAGGTGCATGTACCTGTGCGGCTTTAGGTATGAAACGTCTATAAAAATTTACCATACCTAAAAACTGCCGTAATTGTTTCGCTGTGGTCGGCCGTGGATACTTTAAAATGGCCTCAACCTTTTCGGTGGATGGTCGGGTGCCTGATTCCGACACCAGGTAGCCTAAAAATTTTAACTCCGTCCTTCCGAAGATACATTTTGCAGTATTTATCACTATACCGTATTGTTTTAGCCGTTCAAAAACTATCTTGAGGTGTTGAAGGTGTTCCTCTTCGGATGTTGAAGCCACCAGTATGTCGTCAATGTATGCGAAACAAAAGTTCAAACCTCGCAACGCTTCATCGATAAAGCGCTGAAAGGTTTGAGCCGCGTTGCGTAACCCAAACGACATGAACGGAAATTCGAATAATCCGAAAGGAGTGGTAATAGCTGTCTTCGGAATATCTTCGGGTGCAACGGGGATTTGGTTGTAAGCTCGAACGAGATCAATGGTAGAAAAAATTTTCTTACCCCGCAAAGTTTGTGTAAAATCTTCAATATGCCTGACGGGATATCGGTCCGGCAAGGTCCTGGCGTTGAGAGCACGATAATCGCCACATGGTCTCCATTCGTCACTTCCTTTTTTGGGTACCATGTGCAAAGGTGACGACCAGCTACTCTCCGACGGTCGGGTTGTTCCTAATCGCGACATGGTTTCAAATTCCTTTTTGGCTGCCTGTAGCCTACCTGGTGCAAGACGCCGTGGTTTGCAGGTAATAGGTGGACCTGGTGCAGTACGAATGTGGTGCATCGTGCTGTGTTTTGGTTCGGAAGGTGTTCCTTCCGGTTTCGTAATTTCGGGAAATCGCTGGAGTAGAACATGATAAGCGGATTCCCCGAAGACTGCTTTGATGCTCGGGACGGCTTCGCGGGCAGGCATTCCTCGTGTCGAGAGAGACGTCACTTGATCTAAGAGACGGCGATTGCGAACGTCTACCATTAGTCCGAAGTGAGCGAGGAAATCGACCCCGATTATGGGCCTGGAGACGTCGGCGATTACGAATCTCCATGTGAAAACCCGACGTAACCCTAAATTGAGAGTTAAAGTCGTAGTCCCGTACGTTGCGATGGTGGTGCCATTTGCTGCGGAAAGCTCGTAGGATGATTTTTCGCGCCGTCCTCGGATCATTGCTCGTGGAAAAACACAGAGGTCGGCGCCTGTGTCGACCAAAAATTGCGTCTTCGTGTCGTGATCGATGACGAAGAGACGGCGTAAAGTCGGGCTGGGGTCGCTAGCCGTCGTTAACGACTGCCCGGAATGTTTCCCGCCTGGAAGGTGCACGGCTTAATGCAGTCCCTTGCGTCGGTACCGAAACTCCAGTGGTACCAGCAAATTCCATCCTTGCCATGTGTGCGCTTCCTCGATCGAGATCCGGAACGGCTCCGAGGACGTGAACGGGATCGAGGCTCCCTATCTCACCGCGAGGTACGATCGCTCGTCATTTCTTGACGAAGCGCCGCTATTTCTTCTCGTAGCGACAGAGCGAGCTGCGACATTTTCAGTTGCAATAAAGCCTCGAGGGACCTACCTGCGTCGATTTCCTGCGGCGCCGGGGGTGACGCTTCGGCAATTTGATGGCGATGAGGCCTGGCATCGGTGATAGCGTCCGCCAGCTCGGCCACTTTGTCCAGTTCCGTGTCCTTCTGCGTGGCTAAAATTACCTGCGTGCTCGTCGGTAACCTCCCTAGCCAAAGGGTTCGCAATAAGGCGTCTGATACTTGCGTCCCGGCTAGGCTGCGCAGATGCCTCAAAAATTGCGAAGGTTTCCGGTCGCCGATTTCCTCATGCTCCAGGAGGCGTCGCGTCTTCTGCTCTTGAGACACGCTCAAACGTCGGATCAGCTCGGTTTTTAGTTTTTCATACTGACCGGTCGCTGGCGGGTTCATTATTATGTCTCGAACCTCTGTGGCGTAGCGTGGGTCCAGGGCACTCAGGATATACCCGAACCTGGTGCTGTCGGTGGTCACTCCGGATACCTCGAAACTCCTTTCCACCATGCTGAACCACATTTCCGGATCGCTAGGACAAAAATCCGGTATACGAACGGCGACTCTTTCTATCGACGCTCTGCTCGTGGAGGCGTTACACGCTCAATTTATTTACAATTAATATAACAGAATAAGAACAGGTATTGTCTGCGTCGCACGGTCGTACACGTGGTGAGTCGTAAGAGGTTCTGCCTCGTGTTCTCGTATGGTGACCGCGGCGCGCGGTCAGAAAACAACAGAAAAAACTCGTCGCGTAATCGGCAACCGTCGTCCGTTGCCGGTCTACGACGCGCCTGTGTTCGTACACTTTTAAAGAAAGATAGACCGTAAGCATTTAAAGAAAAGAAAGTTAGCGAGGGTAATATCTCGATCTTTCACGGCAGGGATGTGGTAGCAGTGCCGTAGCTGCTACAATAATATAAGATGATCTAATCAGGTCTCTGATTGCCCTATCCTGGAAGTTTAGTAGTGGATTTTACTCGACATTTCATGCGCTTTAAGATGCCACCTAGCCCAATACGCTATCTGAAATAAGAGCGACGTAAATTGAACAAATGTGATAGAATTTTGCTGAATTCTTAAATTAACCATAATGTATAATGATCTAATCGGGTCTCTGTTTGCTCTACCCTAGAAGTTTAATAGTGCACTTTACTCGCCATTTCATGCGCTTTAGTATGCCGCCTAGCCCAATACGCTGTCTGAAATAGGGGCGACGTAAATTGAACGAATGTGATATAATTACGCTACATTCTTATATTAACAATAATATAAAATGATCTAATCGAGTCTCTGATTGCCCTACCCTAGAAGTTTAATAGTGCATTTTACTCGACATTTCATGCGCTCTAAGATGCCACCTAGCCCAATACGCTATCTGAAATAGGAGCGACGTAAATTGAACAAATGTGATAGAATTTCGTTGAATTCTTATATTAACCATAATATAAAATGATCAAATCGGGTCTCTGATTGCCCTATCATAGAAGGTTATTAGTGCATTTTACTCGCCATTCGACGCGCTTTAAGATGCCGCCTAGCCCAATATGCGATCTGAAATAGGAGCGCGGTATATTGAACAAATGTGATAGAATTACGCTGCATCCTTATATTAGTCATAATATAAGATGACATTATCGGGTCACTGATTGCCCTATCCTAGAAGTTTACCAGTGCGTTTTACTCGACATTTCATGCGCTTTAAGATGCCGCCTAGCCGAATACGCTATCTGAAGTAGGAGCGACGTAAATTGAACAAACGTGACAGATTTACGCAGAATTCTTACATTAACCATAATATAAAATGAACTAATCGGGTGTCTGTTTGCCCTACCCTAGAAGTTTAATAGTACATTTTACTCGACATTTCATGCGCTTTAAGATGCCACCTAGCCCAATGCGCTATCTGAATAAGGGGCGACGTAAATTGAACAAATGTGATAAAAGTTCGCTGTATTCTTATTTTAACCATAATATAAGAAGACCTAATCGGGTGTCTGATGGCCGTATCCAAGAAGGTTAGTCGTGCGTTTTACTCGTCATTTCATGCGGTTTAAGGTGCCGCCTAGCCCAATACGCTATCTGAAATTGGAGCTACGTAAATTGAACAAACGTGATAGAATTGCGCAGAATTCTTTTATTAACCTTAATTCAATACGATCTATTCGGGTCTCTGATTGCCCTATCATAGAAGTTTAACAGTGCATTTTACTCGTCATTTCATGCGCTTTAAGGTGCCGCCAAGCCCAATACGCTAACTGAAATAGGAGCGACATAAATTGAACAAATGTGATAGAATTTCGCTGAATTCTTATATTAACCATAATTTAAAATGATATAATCGGGTCAATGATTGCCCTATCATAGAAGGTTAGCAGTGCCTTTTACTCGTCACTCCATGCGCTTTAAGGTGCCGCCTAGCTCAATACGCTATCTGAAATAGGAGCGACGTAAATTGAACAAATGTGATAGAATTACTCAGAATTCTTATATTAACTATAATATAATATGACCTATTCGGGTCTCTGATTGCCCTATCATAGAAGGTTAGTAGTGCCTTTTACTTGTCACTCCATGCGCTTTAAGGTGCCGCCTAGACCAATATACTATCTGAAATAGGATCTACGTAAATTCAACAAATGTGATAGAATTACTCAGGATACTTGTATTAACCGTAATATAAAATGATCTAGTCGGATCTCTGTTTGCCCTACCCTAGAAGTTTAATAGAGCATTTTACTCGACATTTCATGCGCTATAAGATGCCGCTTAGCCCAATACGCTATCTGAAATAGGAGCGACGTAAATCGAACAAATGTGATGGAATTCCGCAGACTTCTTATATTAACCGTAATATAATATGATCTATTCGGGTCTCTGATTGCCCTATCATAGAAGTTTAATAGTGCATTTTACTGGTCATTTCATGCGCTTTAAGCTGCCGCCTAGCCCAATACCCTATCTGGAATAGGAGATACGTAAATTGGTCAAATGTGATAGAATTACGCAGAATTCTTATATTAACCGTAATATAAAATGATGTAATCGCGTCTCTGATTGCGCTATCATAGAAGCTTGATAGTGCATTTTACTCGTCATTTCATGCGCTTTAAGGTGCCGCCTAGCCCAATACGCTATCTGAAATAGGAGCGACGTAAATTGAACAAATGTGATAGAATTACGCAGAATTCTTATATTAACCATAATATAAAATGATTTAAGCGGGTCTCTGGTTGCCCTATCATAGAAGCTTAATAGTGCATTTTACTCGTCATTTCATGCGCTTTAAGGTGCCGCCTATGCCAATACGCTATCTGGAATTGGAGGTACTTAAATTCAACAAATGTGATAGAATTACGCTGAATTGTTAAATTAACCGTAATATAAAATGATCTAATCGTGTCTCTGTTTGCCCTACCCTAGAAGTTTAGTAGTGCATTTTACTCGCCATTTCATGCGCTTTGAGGTGCCGCTTAGTCCAATACACTAACTGAAATAGGAGCGACGTAAATTGAACAAATGTGATAGAATTTTGCTGAATTCTTAAATAAACCATAATATAAAATGATGTAATCGGGTCTCTGTTTGCCCTACCCTAGAAGTTTAATAGTGCATTTTACTCGCCATTTCGTGCGCCTTGAGTTGCCGCTTAGCCCAACACGCTATCTGAAAAATGACCGACGTAAATTGAACAAATGTGATAGAATTTTGCTGAATTCTTAAATTAACCATAATGTATAATGATCTAATCGGGTCTCTGTTTGCCCTACCCTAGAAGTTTAATAGTGCATTTTAGTCGCCATTTCATGATCCACGCGCTTTAACATGCCGCCTAGCCCAGTCCGCTACCTGAAATAGGAGCGACGTAAATTGAACGAATGTGATAGAATTACGCTGAATTGTTAAATTAAACGTAATATAAAATGATCTAATCGGGTCTCTGTTTGCCCTACCCTAGAAGTTTAATAGTGCATTTTACTCGCCATTTCATGCGCTTTGAGATGCCGCTTAGCCCAATACGCTAACTGAAATAGGAGCGACGTAAATTGAACAAATGTGATAGAATTTTGCTGAATTCTTAAATAAACCATAATATAAAATGATGTAATCGGGTCTCTCTTTGCCCTACCCTAGAAGTTTAACAGTGCATTTTACTCGCCATTTCATGCGCCTTGAGTTGCCGCTTAGCCCAATACGCTATCAGAATTAGGATCGACGTAAATTGAACAAATGTGATAGAATTTTGCTGAATTCTTAAATTAACCATAATGTATAATGATCTAATCGGGTCTCTGTTTGCCCTACCCTAGAAGTTTAATAGTGCATTTTACTCGCCATTTCATGCGCTTTGAGATGCCTCTTAGCCCAATACGCTGTCTGAAAAAGGAGCGACGTAAATTGAAAAAATGTGATAGAATTTCGCTGAATTCCTATATTAACCATAATGTAAAATGATCTAATCGGGTCTCTGATTGCCCTATCATAGAAGGATAATTGTGCATTTTACTCGCCGATCCACGCGCTTTAACATGCCGCCTAGCACAGTACGCTATCTGAAATAGGATCGACGTAAATTGAACAAATGTGATAGAATTACGCTGAATTGTTATATTAACCGTAATATAAAATGACCCAATCGGGTCTCTGTTTGCCTTACCCTAGAAGTTTAATAGTGCATTTTACTCGGCATTTCATGCGCTTTGAGATGCCGCTTAGCCCAACACGCTATGTGAAATAGGAGCGACGTAAATTAAACAAATGTTATAGAATATCGCTGAATTCTTATATTAACCATAATTTAAAATGATCTATTCGGGTCTCTGTTTGCCTTACCCTAGAAGTTTAATAGTGCATTTTGCTCGCCATTTCATGCGCTTTAAGATGCCGTCTAGCTCAATACGATATCTGGTGTAGGAGCGACGTAAATTGACCAAATGTGATAGAATTACCCAGAATTCTTATATTAACCATAATATAATGTGATATATTCGGATCTCTGATTGCCCTATCATAGAAGATTAATAGTGCATTTTACTCGTCATTTGATGCGCTTTAGGATGCCGCCTAGACCAATATACTATCTGAAATAGGAGCTACGTAAATTGAACAAATGTGATAGAATTACTCAGGACCCTTGTATTAACCGTAATATAAAATGATCTAATCGGGTCTCTGTTTGCCCTACCCTAGAAGTTTAATAGTGCATTTTACTCGCCATTTCGTGCGCCTTGAGTTGCCGCTTAGCCCAACACGCTATCTGAAAAGTGAGCGACGTAAATTGAACAAATGTGATAGAATTTTGCTGAATTCTTAAATTAACCATAATGTATAATGATCTAATCGGGTCTCTGTTTGCCCTACCCTAGAAGATTAACAGTGCATTTTACTCGTCATTTCAAGCGCTTTAACATGCCACCTAGCCCAGTACGCTATCTGAAATAGGAGCGACGTAAATTGAACAAATGTGATAGAATTACGCTGAATTCTTATATTAATCACAATATAAGATGACCTAATCGTGTCTCTGATTGCCCTATCCGAGAAGTTTAGTAGTGCATTTTACTCGCCATTTCATGTCCTTTAAAATGCCGCCTGTCACAATACGATATCGGGTGTAGGAGCGACATGAATTGGACAAATGTGATAGAGTTACGATGAATACTTAAATTAACAATAATATAAGATGATCTAATCGGGATTCTGATTGCCATATCCTAGAAGTTTAGTAGTGCACTTTACTCGTCATTTCATGCGCTTTAAGAAACCGCCTAGTCCAATACGCTATCTGAAATTGGAGCTACGTAAATTGAACAAACGTGATAGGATTACGCAGAATTCTTATATTAACCATAACATAATACGATCTATTCGGGTCTCTGATTGCCCTATCCAAGAAGTTTAGTAGTGCACTTTACTCGTCATTTCATGCGCTTTAAGATGCCGCTTAGACCAATACGCTATCTGAAATAGGAGAGACGTAAATTGAACAAATGTGATAGAATTACGCTGCATTCTTATATTAATCATAATATAAGATTATATAATCGGGTCTCCGATTGCCCTATCATAGAAGTTTAATAGTGCATTTTACTCGTCATTTGATGCGCTTTAAGGTGCCGCCTAGCCCAATACGCTATCTGAAATAGGAGCGACGCAAATTGAACAAATGTGATATAATTATACTGAATTCTTATATTAATCATAATATAAGATGATCTAATCGGGTTTCTGATTGCCCTATCCTAGAAGTTTAGTAGGGCCATGTTACTCGAAATTTCATGCGCTTCAAGATGCCGATTAGCGCAATGCGCTATCTGAAATGGGAGCAACGTAAATTGAACAAATGTGATAAAATTACGTTGAATTCTTATATTAACAATAACATAAAAAGATCTAATCGGGTCTCTGATTGCACTATCATAGAAGGCTAGAAGTGCATTTTACTCGTCATTCCACGCCCTTTAAGATGCTGTCTCGCCCAATACGCTATCTGAAATAGGAGCGACGTAAATTGAACAAATGTTATAGAATTTCACAGAATTCTTATATTAACCATAATATAAAATGATCTAATCGGGTCTCCGATTGCCCTGTCACAAAAGTTTAATAGTGCATTTTACTCGTCATTCCATGCGCCTTTAGGTGCCGCTTATCCCAATACGCAATCTGAAATTGGAGCTACGTAAATTGAACAAATGTGGCAGAGTTACGCAGAATTCTTATATTAACCATAATATAAAATGATCTAATCGGGTCTATGATTGCCTAATCATAGAAGTTTAATAGTGCATGTTACTCGTCATTTCATGCGCTTTAAGTTGCCGCTTGGCCCAATACGCTATTTGAAATAGGAGCGACGTAAATTGAACAAATGTTATAGAATTTCTCTGAATTCTTAAATTATCCATAATATAAAATGATCTAATCGGGTCTCTGTTTACCCTACCCTAGGAGTTTAATAGTGCATTTTACTCGATATTTCACGCGCTTTAAGATGCCACCTAGCCCAATACGCTATCTGAAATGGGGGCGACGTAAATTGCACAAACGTGATAGAATTACGCAGAATCCTTATATTAACCTTAATAGAGAATGATCTATTCGGGTCTCTGATTGCCCCATGATAGAAGTATAACAGTGCAGTTTACTCGTCATTTCATGCGCTTTAAGGTGCCGCCTCGCCCAATACGCTATTTGAAATAGGAGCTTCGTAAATTGAACAAATGTGATAGAATTACGCAGAATTCGTATCTTACTCATAATTTAAAATGATCTAATCGGGTCTCTGATTGCCCTATCATAGAAGTTTAATAGTACATTTTACTCGACATTTCATGCGTTTTACGATGCAACCTAGCCCAATACGCTATCTGAAATAGGGGCGACGTAAATTGAACAAATGTGATAAAATTACGCCGAATTCTTATATTAACAATAATCTAAAATGATCTAATCGTGTCTCCGATTGCCTTATCATAGAAGTTTAATAGTGCATTTGACACGTCATTTCATGCCCTTTAAGTTGCCGCTTAGCCCAATACGCTATCTGAAATAGGGGCAACGTAAATTGAACAAATGTGATAGAATTACGCTAAATTCTTATATTAATCAAAATATAGGATGATCTAATCGGGTCTCTGATGGCGCTATCCTAGATGTTTAGTAGTGCATTTTACTCGACATTTCATGCGCTTTATGATGCCGCTTAGCCCAATACGCTATCTGAAATAGGAGCGACGTAAATTGAACAAATGTGATAGAATTTTGCTGAATTCTTAAATAAACCATAATATAAAATGATGTAATCGGGTCTCTGTTTGCCCTACCCTAGAAGTTTAATAGTGCATTTTACTCGCCATTTCGTGCGCCTTGAGTTGCCGCTTAGCCCAATACGCTATCTGAAATAGGAGCGACGTAAATTGAACAAATGTGATAGAATTTTGCTGAATTCTTAAATTAACCATAATGTATAATGATCTAATCGGGTCTCTGTTTGCCCTACCCTAGAAGTTTAATAGTGCATTTTACTCGCCATTTCATGATCCAGGCGCTTTAACATGCCGCCTAGCCCAGTCCGCTATCTGAAATAGGAGCGACGTAAATTGAACGAATGTGATAGAATTACGCTGAATTGTTAAATTAAACGTAATATAAAATGATCTAATCGGGTCTCTGTTTCCCCTACCCTAGAAGTTTAATAGTGCATTTTACTCGTCATTTCATGCGCTTTGAGATGCCGCTTAGCCCAATACGCTAACTCAAATAGGAGCGACGTAAATTGAACAAATGTGATATAATTTTGCTGAATTCTTAAATTAACCATAATGTATAATGATCTAATCGGGTCTCTGTTTGCCCTACCCTAGAAGTTTAACAGTGCATTTTACTCGACATTTCAAGCGCTTTAACATGCCACCTAGCCCAATGCGCTATCTGAATAAGGGGCGACGTAAATTGAACAAACGTGATAGAATTACTTAGAATTCTTATATTAACCATAATATAAACTGATCTAATTGGGTCTCTGGTGGCCGTATCCGAGAGGGATAGTTGTGCATTTTATTCGACATTTCATGCGCTTTAAGGTGCCGCCTTGCCCATTACGCTATCTGAAATGGGAGCGACGTAAATTCGACAAGTGTGATAGAATTTCGCTGAATTCTTATATTGGCCATAATATAAGATGATCTCATCGGGTCTCTGTTTGCCCTATCTGAGAAGTCTAGTAGAGCATTTTACTTGACATTTCATGCGCTTTATGATGCCGCCTAGCACAATATGCTATCTGAAATAGGAGCGACGTAAATTGAACAAATGTGATAGAATAACGCTGAATTCTTATATTAACCATAATATAAAATGATCTAATCGGATGTCTGATTGCTCTATCATAGAAGTTTAATAGTGCATTTTGCTCGGCATTTCAGGCGCTTTATGGTGCCGCCTAGGCCACGACGCTATCTGAAATAGGAGCGACATAAATTCAACAAATGTTATAGAATTTTGCTGAATTCTTATATAAACCATAATATAAAATGATCTAATCGTGTCTCTGATTGCCCTATCCGAGAAGTTTAGTAGAGCATTTTACTCGACATCTCACGCGCTTTAAGATACCGCACAGCCAAAAGACGCTATCTAAAATTGGAGCTACGTAAATTGAACATACGTGATAGAATTACGCAGAATTCTTAAATTAACAATAATATAAGATGATCTAATCGGGATTCTGATTGCCATATCCTAGAAGTTTAGTAGTGCACTTTACTCGTCATTTCATGCGCTTTATGATACCGCCTAGTCCAGTACGCTATCTGAAATGGGAGCTACGTAAATTGAACAAGTGTGACAGAGATTCGCTGAATTCTTAAATTAACCATAATATAAAATGATCTAATCGAGTCTCTGTTTGCCCTACCCTAGAAGTTTAGTAGTGCACTTTACTCGTCATTTCATGCGCTTTAAGATGCCGCTTAGACCAATACGCTATCTGAAATAGGAGAGACGTAAATTGAACAAATGTGATAGAATTACGCTGCATTCTTATATTAATCATAATATAAGATTATATAATCGGGTCTCCGATTGCCCTATCATAGAAGTTTAATAGTGCATTTTACTCGTCATTTGATGCGCTTTAAGGTGCCGCCTAGCCCAATACGCTATCTGAAATAGGAGCGACGCAAATTGAACAAATGTGATATAATTATACTGAATTCTTATATTAATCATAATATAAGATGATCTAATCGGGTTTCTGATTGCCCTATCCTAGAAGTTTAGTAGGGCCATTTTACTCGAAATTTCATGCGCTTCAAGATGCCGATTAGCGCAATGCGCTATCTGAAATGGGAGCAACGTAAATTGAACAAATGTGATAAAATTACGTTGAATTCTTATATTAACAATAACATAAAAAGATCTAATCGGGTCTCTGATTGCACTATCATAGAAGGCTAGAAGTGCATTTTACTCGTCATTCCACGCCCTTTAAGATGCTGTCTCGCCCAATACGCTATCTGAAATAGGAGCGATATAAATTGAACAAATGTCATAAAATTACGTTGAATTCTTATATTAACCATAATATAAAATGATCTATTCGGGTCTCTATTAGCCCTATCCGAGAAGTTTAGTAGTGCATTCTACTCGACATATCATGCGCTTTAAGATACCGCCTAGCCCAATACGCTATTTGAAATTGGAGCTACGTAAATTGAACAAACGTGTTAGAATTACGCAGAATTCTTATATTAACCATAATACAATACGATATATTCGGGTCTCTGATTGCCCTATCATAGAAGTTTAATAGTGCATTTTACTCATCATTTCATGCGCTTTGAGGTGCCGCCTAGCCGAATACGCTATCTGAAATTGGAGCTACGTGCATTGAACAAACGTGATAGAATTACTCAGAATTCTTATATTAGCCATAATATAATACGATCTATTCGGGTCCCTGATTGCCCTATCATAGAAGTTTAATCGTGCATTTTACTCGACATTTCATGCGCTTTAAGATGCTACCTAGCCCAATACGCTATCTGAAATAGGAGCGACATAAATTGAACAAATGTGATAGAATTACGCAGAATTCTTATATTAACCATAATATAAAATGATCTAATCGGGTCTCTGATTGCCTTAACCTAGAAGCTTAATAGTGCATTTTACTCGACATTTCATGCGCTTTAAGATGCCGCCTAGCCCAATATGCTATCTGAAATAGGAGCGTCGTAAATTGAACAAATGTGATAAAATTTCGCTGAATTCTTATATTAACCATAATATAAAATGATCTAATCGGGTCTCTGATTGCTCTATCATAGAAGTTTAATAGTGCATTTTACTCGTCATTTCATGCGCTTTAAGGTGCAGCCTAGCCCAATCCGCTATCTGAAATTGGAGCTACGTAAATTGAACAAGTGTGATACAGTTTCGCTGAATTCTTATATTAACCATAATATAAAATGATCGAATCGGGTCTCTGATTGCCCTATCATAGAAGTTTAATAGTGCATTTTGCTCGGCATTTCAGGCGCTTTAAGGTGCCGCCTAGGCCACTACGCTATCTGAAATAGGAGCGACATAAATTGGACAAATGTGATAGAATTACGCAGAATTCTTATATTAACCATAATATAGAATGATCTAATCGGGTCTTTGATTGCCCTATCATAGAAGGTTGGTAGTGCATTTTGCTCGTCATTCTACGCGCTTTAAGTTGCGTCCTAGCCCAATACGCTATCTGAAGTAGGAGCGACGTAAATTGAACAAATGTTGTAGAATTTTGCTGAATTCTTATATAAACCATAATATAAAATGATCCAATCGGGTCTCTGATTAACCTATCATAGGAGGTTAGTAGTGCATTTCACTCGTCATTCCACGCGCTTTAAGATGCCGCCTAGCCCAATACGCTATCTGAAATAGGAGAAAAGCAAATTGAACAAATGGGATAGAATTACGCTGCATGCTTATATTACTCATAATATAAAATGATCTAATGGTGTCTCTGATTGCCCTATCGTGGAAGTTTAATAGTGCATTTTACTGGTAATTTTATGCGCTTTAAGGTGCCGCCTAGCCCAATACGCTATCTGTAATAGGAGCGACGTAAATTGCGCAAATGTGATGGATTTACGCATAATTATTATATTAACCATAATATAAAATGATCTAATCGGGTCTCCGATTGCCCAATCATAGAAGTGTAACACTGCATTTTACTCGTCATTTCATGCGCTTTAAGGTGCCGCCTAGCCCATTACGCTATCTGAAATAGGAGTGACGTAAATTGAACAAATGTGATAAAATTTCGCTGAATTCTTATATTAATCACAATATAAGATGACATAATCGTGTCTCTGATTGCCCTATCACAGAAGTTTAATAGTGCATTTTACTCGCCATTTCATGCGCTTCAAGGTGCCGTTTAGTCCAATACGCTATCTGAAACAGGAGCGTCGTAAATTGAACAAATGTGATAGAATTACACTGAATTCTTATATTAATCATAATATAAGATGATCTAATCGTGTCTCTGATTGCCCTATCCGAGATGTTTAGTAGAGCATTTTACTCGACATTTCATGCGCTTTAAGATGCCTCCTAGCCCAATACAATATCTGAAATTGGAGCTATGTAAATTGAACAAAAGTGATAGAATTACGCAGAATTCTTATATTAACCATAATATAATACGATCTATTCGGGTCTCTGATTGCCCTATCATAGAAGTTTAGTAGTGCATGTTACTCGTCATTTCATGCGCTTCAAGGTGCCGCTTGGCCCAATACGCTATCTGAAATTGGAGCGACGTAAATTGAACAAATGTGATAGAATTTCGCTGAATTCTTAAATTAATCATAATATATGTTAGAAATCGGTCCAGGGTGTCAGGATAAAATTAAGAAACACATCCCTTGACGGTTCTGGGGTAAGTGCTGAGTGGTCCAAAACAGTCCTCTCACCAGAAGGCATACTCGCCTTCCCCACTCCGTGGACAGATCCTTTAGGAACAATGTCTCCTTTCTTGGGAAATCAGCAGTACGACGTCGGGTCGCCTGCCACCCTTAAAACTCTCTCTCATGCCTCTTTCAAACAAACAGACTATGACACCCGATAGCCATACGACTTCGAGTCAATGCCTAACGTCTGGTGCCCACACATCAAGCCATACTCTCAACATACAGACACAAGCAGTCCTCAAGCCAGCCATAAATAAGGCAAAGGGAGAATAGCGTCGGGCTAACTACCTTCAACCCTTCTTAAAATTCGGCGACGCTAACATATAAAATGATCTAATCGGGTCTCTGTTTGCCCTACCCTAGAAGTTTAATAGTGCATTTTACTGGACATTTCATGCGCTTTAAGATGCCACCTAGCCCAATACGCCATCTGAAATTGGAGCTACGTAAATTGAACAAATATGATAGAATTACGCAGAATTCTTATATTAACCATAATATAAAATGAGCTAATCGGGTCTCTGTTTACCCTACCCTAGAAGTTTAAGAACGCATTTTACTTGACATTTCATGGGCTTTAAGATGCCACCTGGCCCAATACGCTATCTGAAATAGGGGCGACGTAAATTGAGCAAATGTGATAAAATTTCGCTGAATTCGTATATTAACCATAGTATAAGATGACCTAATCGGGTCTCTGATTGCCCTATCCGAGAAGTTTAGTAGTGCATTTTACTCGACATTTCATGCGCTTTAAGGTGCCGCTTAGTCCAATACGCTATCTGAAATAGGAGCGACATAAATTGAACAAATGTGATAGAATTACGCAGCATTCTTATATTAACCATAATATAATACCATCTATTCCGGTCTCTGATTGCCCTATCATAGAAGTTTAGTAGTGCATGTTACTCATATTTTCATGCGCTTTAAGGTGCCGCTTGGCCCAATACGCTATCTGAAATAGGAGCTACGTAAATTGAACAAAGGTGATAGAATTTCGCTGAATTCTTAAATTAATCATAATATAAAATGATCTTATCGGGTCTCTGTTTGCCCTACCCCAGAAGTTTAATAGTGCATTTTACTCGACAGTTCATGCGCTTTAAGATGCCACCTAGGCCAATACGTTATCTGAAATTGGAGCGACATAAATTGAACAAACGTGATAGAATTTCGCTGAATTCTTATATTAACCATAATATAAGATGACCTAATCGGGTCTCTGATTGCCCTATCATAGAAGTTTAGTAGTGCATTATACTCGTCATTTCATGCGCTTTATGTTGCCGCCTAGCCCAATACGCTATCTGAGGTAGGAGCGACGTAAATTGAACAAATGTGATAGAATTTCGCTGAATTCTTAAATGAACCATAATATAAAATGATCTAATCGGGTGTCTGTTTGCCCTACCATAGAAGTTTAATAGTGCATTTTGCTAGACATTTCATGCGCTTTAGGATGCCACCTAGCCCAATACGCTATCTGAAATAGGGGAGACGTAAATTGCACAAATGTGATAAAATTTCGCTGTATTCTTCTATTAACCATAATATAAGATGACCGTATCGGGTCTCTGATTGCCCTATCCGAGAAGTTTAGTAGTGCATTCTACTCGACATTTCATGCGCTTTAAGATGCCGCTTAGCCCAATACGGTATCTGAAGTAGGAGCGACATAAATTGAACAAACGTGATAGAATTACGCAGAATTCTTATATTAGCCATAATATAATATGATCTATTCGGGTCTCTGATTGCTGTATCATAGAAGTTTAATAGTGCATTTTGCTCGGCATTTCATGCGCTTTAAGGTGCCGCTTATCCCGATACGCTATCTTAAGTTGGAGCGACGTAAATTGAACAAATGTGATAGAATTTCGCTGAATTCTTATATTAACCATAATATAAAATGATCTAAATGGGTCTCTGATGGCCGTATCCGAGAAGCTTAGTAGTGCACTTTATTCGACATTTCGTGCGCTTTAAGATACCGCCTAGCACAGTACGATATCTGGTGTAGGAGCGACGTGAATTGGACAAATGTGATAGAGTTACGATGAATCCTTAAATTAACCATAATATATGATGATCTAATCGGCTCTCTGTTTGCCCTACCCCAGATGTTTTATAGTGCATTTTACTCGACATTTCATGCGCATTAAGATACCGCTTAGCCCAATACACTATCTGGAGTAGGAGCGACGTAAATTGAACGAATGTGATAGAATTACGCAGAATTCTTATATTAACCATAATATAATATGATCTATTCGGGTCTCTGATTGCCCTATCATAGAAGTTTAATACTGCATTTTACTCGTCATTACATGCGCTTTAAGGGGTCGCCTATCTCAATACACTATCCGAAATTGGAGCTACGTAAATTGAACAAATGTGACGGAATTCCGCAGATTTCTTATATTAACCATAATATAATATGATCTATTCGGGTCTCTGATTGCCCTATCATAGAAGTTTAATAGTGCATTTTACTGGTCATTTCATGCGCTTTAAGCTTCCGCCTAGCCCAATACGCTATCTGAAATAGGAGCGACGTAAATGGGACAAATGTGATAGACTTACGCAGAATTCTTATATTAACCGTAATATAAAATGATCTAATCGGGTCTCTAATTGCCCTATCATAGAAGTATAATAGTGCATTTTACTCGACATTTCATGCGCTTTAAGGTGCCGTCAAGCCCAATACGATATCTGAAATTGCAGCTACGTAAATTGAACAAGTGTGATAGAATTACGTTGAATTCTTATATTAATCATAATATAAGGTGACCTAATCGGGTTTCCGATTGCCCTATCCGAGAAGGTTAACAGCGCATTTTGCTCGTCATATCATTCGCTCTAAGATGCCGCTTAGCCCAATACGCTATCTGAAAAAGGAGCGACGTAAATTGAACAAATGTGAGAGAATTACGCCGAATTCCCATATTAACCATAATATAGAATGATCTAATCTGGTCTCTGATTGCCCTATCATAGATTTCTAGCAGTGCATTTTACTCGTCATTCCATGCGCTTTAAGGTGCCGCGTAGCCCAATACGCTAACTGAAATTGGAGCTACGTAAATTGAACAAGTGTGATAAAGTTTCGCTTAATTCTTAAATTAACCATCATATAAAATGATCTAATCGGGTCTCTGATTACCCTATCATAGAAGCTGAATAGTTCCTTTTTCTCGTCATTTCTTGCGCTTTATGATGCCGCTTAGCCCAATATGCTATCTCAAATAGGAGCGTCGTAAATTGAAAAATGTGATAAAATTACGCTGAATTCTTATATTAACAATAATATGAAATGATCTATTTGGGTCTCTGATTGCCCTATCATAGAAGGTTGGTAGTGCATTTTACTCATCATTCCACGCGCTTTAAGATGCCGCCTAGACCAATATACTATCTGAAATAGGAGCGTCGTAAATTGAACAAATGTGATAAAATTACGCTGAATTCTTATATTAACAATAATATAAAACGATCTAATCGCGTCTCTGATTTCCCTATCATAGAAGTTTGATAGTGCATTTTACTCGTCATTCCATGCGCTTTAAGGTGCCGCCTAGCCCAATGCACTAACTGAAATTGGAGCTACGTAAATTGAACAAGTGTGATAGAATTACGCAGAATTCTTATATTAACCACAATTTAAAATTAACTAATCGGGTCTCTGTTTGCGCTATCATGGAAGTTTGATAGTGCATTTCTCTCGTCATTTCATGCCCTTTAATGTGCCGCCTAGCCTAATACGCTATCTGAAATTGGAGCTACGTAAATTGAACGAACGTGATAGAATTACGCAGAATTCTTATATTAACCATAATATAATACGATCTATTGGGGTCTCTATCATAGAAGGATTGCCCTATCATAGAAGCTTAATAGTGCATTTTAATCGTCATTTCATGCGCTTTAAGGTGCCGCCTAGCCCAATTCGCTATTTGAAATAGGAGCGATATAAATTGAACAAATGTGATAAAATTACGTTGAATTATTATATGAACAATATCATAAAATGATCTAATCGGGTCTCTGATTGCCCTACCCTAGAAGTTTAATAGTGCATTTTACTCGACATTTCATGCGCTTTTGGATGCCGCCTAGTCCAATGCGCTATCTGAAGTTGGAGCTACGTAAATTGAACAAACGTGATAGAGTTACGCAGAATACTTATATTAACCAAAATATAATACGATCAATTCGGGTCTCAGATTGCCCTATCACAGAAGTTTAATAGTGCATTTTACTCCACATTTCATGCGCTTTATGGTGCCGGTTTGCCGATTACGCTATCTAAAATAGGAGCGACGTAAATTGAACGAGTGTGATAGAATTTCGCTGTATTCTTATATTAACCATAATATAAGGTGACCTAATCGGGTCTCTGTTAGCCCTATCCGAGAAGTTTAGTAGTGCATTTTACTCGACATTTCATGCGCTTTAAGATGCCGCCTAGTCCAATGCGCTATCTGAAATTGGAGCTACGTAAATTTAACAAACGTGATAGAATTATGCAGAATTCTAATATTAACCAAAATATAATACGATCTATTCGGTTCTCTGATTGCCCTATCATAGAAGTTTAATACTGCATTTTACTCGTCATTTCATGCG
>CAKAJE020001094.1:126663-162721 GCA_916610135.2 Macropis europaea | reverse complement strand
CGAGTAAAATGCACTATTAAACTTCTATGATAGGGCAATCAGAGACCCGAATAGGTCGTATTATATGATGGTTAATATAGGAAATTCTGCGTAATTCTATCATATTTGTTCAATTTACGTCGCCCCTATTTCAGATAGCGTATTGGGGCTAGGTGCATCTTAAAGCGCATGAAATGTCGAGTAAAATGCACTATTAAACTTCTATGATAGGGCAATCATAGACCCGATTAGATCATTTTATATTATTGTTAATATAAGAATTCAACGTAATTTTATCACATTTGTTCAATTTATGTCGCTCCTATTTCAGATAGTGTATTGCGCTAGGCGGCACCTTAAAGCGCATGAAATGGCGAGTAAAATGCACTATTAAACTTCTATGATAGGGCAATCAGAGACCCGAATAGGTCGTATTATATTATGGTTAATATAAGAATTCTGCGTAATTCTATCACGTTTGTTCAATTTACGTAGCTCCAATTTCAGATGGCGTATTGGACTAGGCGGGCATCTTAAAGCGCATGAAATGTCCAGTAAAATGCACTATTAAACTTTCTAGGGTAGGGCAAACAGAGACCCCGATTATATCATTTTATATGTTAGCGTCGCCGAATTTTAAGAAGGGTCGAAGGTAGTTAGCCCGACGCTATTCTCCCTTTGCCTTATTTATGGCTGGCTTGAGGACTGCTTGTGTCTGTATGTTGAGAGTATGGCTTGATGTGTGGGCACCAGACGTTAGGCATTGACTCGAAGTCGTATGGCTATCGGGTGTCATAGTCTGTTTGTTTGAAAGAGGCATGAGGGAGAGTTTTAAGGGTGGCAGGCGACCCGACGTCGTACTGCTGATTTCCCAAGAAAGGAGACATTGTTCCTAAAGGATCTGTCCACGGAGTGGGGAAGGCGAGTATGCCTTCTGGTGAGAGGACTGTTTTGGACCACTCAGCACTTACCCCAGAACCGTCAAGGGATGTGTTTCTAATTTTTATCCTGACACCCTGGGACCGATTTCTAACATATATTATGATTAATTTAAGAATTCAGCGAAATTCTATCACATTTTGTTCAATTACGTCGCTCCAATTTCAGATAGCGTATTGGGCCAAGCGGCACCTTGAAGCGCATGAAATGACGAGTAACATGCACTACTAAACTTCTATGATAGGGCAATCAGAGACCCGAATAGATCGTATTATATTATGGTTAATATAAGAATTCTGCGTAATTCTATCACGTTTGTTCAATTTACATAGCTCCAATTTCAGATATTGTATTGGGCTAGGAGGCATCTTAAAGCGCATGAAATGTCGAGTAAAATGCTCTACTAAACATCTCGGATAGGGCAATCAGAGACACGATTAGATCATCTTATATTATGATTAATATAAGAATTCAGTGTAATTCTATCACATTTGTTCAATTTACGACGCTCCTGTTTCAGATAGCGTATTGGACTAATCGGCACCTTAAAGCTCATCAAATGGCGAGTAAAATGCACTACGAAACTTCTATGATAGGGCAATCAGAGACCCGTTTAGATCATTTTATATTATTGTTAATATAAGAATTCAGCGTGATTTTATCACATTTGTTCAATATATATCGCTCGTATTTCAGATAGCGTACTGGACTAGGCGGCACCTTAAAGCGCATGAAATAACGAGTAAAATGCACTTTTAAGCTTCTGTGATAGGGCAATCAGAGACCCGAATAGATCATATTATATTATGGTTAATATAAGAATTCTGCGTAACTCTGTCACATTTGTTCAATTTACGTAGCTCCTATTTCAGATTGCGGATTGGGCAATACGGCACCTTAAAGCGCATGAAATGACGAGTGAAATGCACTACAAAACCTCTTTGATAGGGCAATCAGAGACCCGATTGGATCATCTTATATTATGATTAATATAAAAATTCAGTGTAATTCTATCACATTTGTTCAATTTACGACGCTCCTATTTCAGATAGCGTATTGGACTAAACGGCACCTTGAAGCGCATGAAATGGCGAGTAAAATGCACTATTAAACTTCTGTGATAGGGCAATCAGACAGCCGATTAGATCATCTTACATTATGATTAATATAATAATTCAGTGTAATTCTATTACATTTGTTCAATTTACGACGCTCCCATTTCAGATAGCGTATTGGGCTAGGCGGCACCTTAAAGCGCATGAAATGACGAGTAAAATGCACTACTAAACTTCTAGGATAGGGCAATCAGAATCCCGATTAGATCATCTTATATTATTGTTAATTTAAGTATTCATCGTAACTCTATCACATTTGTCCAATTCATGTCGCTCCTACACCCGATATCGTATTGTGATAGGCGGCATTTTAAAGCGCATGAAATGGCGAGTAAGATGCACTTCTAAGCTTCTCGGATAGGGCAATCAGAGACACGATTATGTCATCTTATATTGTGATTAATATAAGAATTCAGCGAAATTTTATCACATTTGTTCAATTTACGTCACTCCTATTTCAGATAGCGTAATGGGCTAGGCGGCACCTTAAAGCGCATGAAATGACGAGTAAAATGCAGTGTTACACTTCTATGATTGGGCAATCGGAGACCCGATTAGATCATTTTATATTATGGTTAATATAAGCATGCAGCGTAATTCTATCCCATTTGTTCAATTTGCTTTTCTCCTATTTCAGATAGCGTATTGGGCTAGGCGGCATCTTAAAGCGCGTGGAATGACGAGTGAAATGCACTACTAACCTCCTATGATAGGTTAATCAGAGACCCGATTGGATCATTTTATATTATGGTTTATATAAGAATTCTGTGTAATTCTATCACGTTTGTTCAATTTACGTTGCTCCAATTTCAGATAGCGTATAGGGCTAGTCTGCATCTTAAAGCGCATGAAGTGTCGAGTAAAATGCACTACTAAACTTCTCGGATAGGGCAATCAGAGACCCGATTCGATCATTTTATATTATGGTTAATATAAGAATTCAGCGAAATTCTATCACATTTGTTCAATTTACATCACTCCTATTTCAGATAGCGTATTGGAATAAACGGCACCTCAAAGCGCATGAAATGGCGAGTAAAATGCACTATTAAACTTCTGTGATAGGACAATCAGCGACCCGATTAGATGATTCTATATTATGGTTCATACAAGAATTCTGCGTAATTCTATCACATTTGTTCAATTTATGTCGCTCCTATTTCAGACTGCGTATTGGGATAGGCGGCACCATAAAGCGCATGAAATGACGAGTAAAATTCACTATTAAACTTCTGTGATAGTGCAATCAGAGACCCGATTAGATCATCTTATATTATGATTAATATAACAATTCAGTGTAAATCTATTACATTTGTACAATTTACGTCGCTCCTATTTCAGATAGCGTATTGGGCTAATCGGCACCTTAAAGCGCATAAAATGTCGAGTAAAATGCACTACTAAACGTCTAGGATAGGGCAAACAGATACCCGATAAGGTCATCTTATATTATGATTGATATAAGGATGCAGCGTAATTCTATCACATTTGTTCAATTTATGTCGCGCCTATTTCAGATAGCGTATAGGACTAAACGGCACCTTAAAGCGCATGAAATGGCGAGTAAAATGCACTATCAATCTTCTGTGATAGGGCAATCAGAGACCCGTTTAGATAAATTTTAAATTATTGTTAATATAAGAATTCAGCGTGATTTCATCATATTTGTTCAATTTACGTCGCCCCTATTTCAGATAGCGTATTGGGATAGGTGGCATCTTAAAGCGCATGAAATGCCGAGTAAAATGCACTACTAAGCTTCTTTGACAGGGCAATCAGAGACCCGATTAGATTATTTTATATTATGGTTTATATAAGAATTCAGCGTTATTCTATCACATTTGTTCAATTTACGTCGCTCCTATTTCAGATAGCATATTGGGCAAGGCGGCATCTTAAAGCGCATGAAATGTCGAGTAAAATGCACTACTAAACATCTCGGATAGGGCAATCGGAGACCCGATTAGGTCATCTTATATTATGGTTAATATAAGAATACAGCGAAATTCTATCACACTTGTTCAATTTATGTCGCTCCTATTTTAGATAGCGTATTGGGCTAAGCGGCACCTTAAAGCGCATTAACTGACGAGTACAATGCACTATTAAACTTCTATGATAGGGCAATCAGAGAACCGAACAGATCGTATTATATTTTGGTTAATATAAGAATTCTGCGTAATTCTATCACACTTGTTCAATTTACGTAGCTCCAATTTCAGTTAGTGCATTGGGCTAGGCGGCACCTTAAAGCGCATGGAATGACGAGTAAAATGCACTATCAAACTTCTATGATAGGGAAATCAGAGACGCGAATAGATCGTTTTATATTATTGTTAATATAAGAATTCAGCGTAATTTTATCACATTTGTTCAATTTACGACGCTCCTATTTCAGATAGCATATTGGGCTAAGCGGCATCATAAAGCGCAAGAAATGACGAGAAAAAGGACTATTCAGCTTCTATGATAGGGTAATCAGAGACCCGATTAGATCATTTTATATGATGGTTAATTTAAGAATTAAACGAAACTTTATCACACTTGTTCAATTTACGTAGCTCCAATTTCAGTTAGCGTATTGGGCTACGCGGCACCTTAAAGCGCATGGAATGACGAGTAAAATGCACTACTAGAAATCTATGATAGGGCAATCAGAGACCAGATTAGATCATTCTATATTATGGTTAATATGGGAATTCGGCGTAATTCTCTCACATTTGTTCAATTTACGTCGCTCCTTTTTCAGATAGCGTATTGGGCTAAGCGGCATCTTAGAGCGAATGATATGACGAGCAAATGCGCTGTTAACCTTCTCGGATAGGGCAATCGGAAACCCGATTAGGTCACCTTATATTATGATTAATATAAGAATTCAACGTAATTCTATCACACTTGTTCAATTTACGTCGCTGCAATTTCAGATATCGTATTGGGCTTGACGGCACCTTAAAGCGCATGAAATGTCGAGTAAAATGCACTATTATACTTCTATGATAGGGCAATTAGAGACCCGATTAGATCATTTTATATTACGGTTAATATAAGAATTCTGCGTAAGTATATCACATTTGTCCCATTTACGTCGCTCCTATTTCAGATAGCGTATTGGGCTAGGCGGAAGCTTAAAGCGCATGAAATGACCAGTAAAATGCACTATTAAACTTCTATGATAGGGCAATCAGAGACCCGAGTAGATCATATTATATTATGGTTAATATAAGAATTCTGCGGAATTCCGTCACATTTGTCCGATTTACGTCGCTCCTATTTCAGATAGCGTATTGGGCTAGGCGGAACCATAAAGCGCATGAAATGGCGAGTAAAATGCACTATTATACTTCTATGATAGGGCAATTAGAGACCCGATTAGATCATTTTATATTACGGTTAATATAAGAATTCTGCGTAACTGTATCACATTTGTCCAATTTACGTAGCTCCTACTTCAGATAGCGTATTGGGCTAGGCGGAAGCTTAAAGCGCATGAAATGAACAGTAAAATGCACTATTAAACTTCTATGATAGGGCAATCAGAGACCCGAATAGATCATATTATATTATGGTTAATATAAGAATTCTGCGTAACTGTATCACATTTGTCCGATTTACGTCGCTCCTATTTCAGATAGCGTATTGGGCTAGGCAGCACCTTAAAGCGCATGAAATGACGAGTAAAATGCACTATTAAGCTTCTATGATTGGGCAATCAGAGACCCGAATAGATCATATTATATTATGGTTAATATAAGAATTCTGAGTAATTCCATCACAATCGTTCAATTTACGACGCTCCTATTTCAGATAGTATATTGGGCAAGGCGGCACCTTAAAGCGCGTGGAATCGCGAGTAAAATGCAATACTAACCTTCTATGATAGGGAAATCAGAGACCCAAATAGATCATATCATATTATGGTTAATATAAGAATGCTGCGTAATTCTATCACACTTGCTCAATTTACGTCGCTCCTATTTCAGATAGCGTATTGGGCTAACCGGCACCTTAAAGCGCATGAAATGACGAGTAAAATGCACTATGAAACTTCTATGATAGGGTAATCAGAGACCCGATTAGATCATTATATATTATGGTTAATTCAAGAATGCAGCGAAACTTCATCACACTTGTTCAATTTACGCAGCTCCAATTTGAGATAGCGTATTGGGCTAGGCCGCACCTTAAAGCGCATGAAATGGCCAGTAAAATGCACTATTAAGCGTCTATGATAGGGCAATCAGAGACCCGATTATATCATTTTATATTATGGTTAGTATAAGAATTCAGCGAAATTCTATCACATTTGTTCAATTTACGTCGCTCCTATTTCAGATAGCGTATTGGGCTAGGCGGCATCTTAAAGCACGTGGAATGACGAGTAGAATGCACTTCACTAACCTTCTGTGATAGGGCAATCAGAGACCCCATTAGATCATTTTATATTATGGTTAGTATAAGAATTCAGCGAAATTCTATCACATTTGTTCAATTTACGTCGCTCCTATTTCAGATAGCGTATTGGGCTCGGCGGCACCTTAAAGCGCATGAAATAACGAGCAAAATGCACTATTAAACTTCTATGATAGGGCAATCAGAGACCCGAATAGATCATATTATATTATGGTTAATATAAGAATTCTGCGTAATTCTATCACATTCGTTCAATTTACGTCGCTCCTACTCCAGATAGTGTATTGGGCTAAGCGGTATCTTGATGCGCATGAAATGTCGAGTAAAATGCACTATAAAACATCTGGGGTAGGGCAAACAGAGAGCCGATTAGATCATCATATATTATGGTTAATTTAAGGATTCATCGTAACTCTATCACATTTGTCCAATTCGCGTCGCTCCTACACCAGATATCGTACTGTGCTAGGCGGTATCTTAAAGCGCACGAAATGTCGAATAAAGTGCACTACTAAGCTTCTCGGATACGGCCATCAGAGACCCATTTAGATCATTTTATATTATGGTTAATATAAGAATTCAGCGAAATTCTATCACATTTGTTCAATTTACGTCGCTCCAACTTAAGATAGCGTATCGGGATAAGCGGCACCTTAAAGCGCATGAAATGCCGAGCAAAATGCACTATTAAACTTCTATGATACAGCAATCAGAGACCCGAATAGATCATATTATATTATGGCTAATATAAGAATTCTGCGTAATTCTATCACGTTTGTTCAATTTATGTCGCTCCTACTTCAGATACCGTATTGGGCTAAGCGGCATCTTAAAGCGCATGAAATGTCGAGTAGAATGCACTACTAAACTTCTCGGATAGGGCAATCAGAGACCCGATACGGTCATCTTATATTATGGTTAATAGAAGAATACAGCGAAATTTTATCACATTTGTGCAATTTACGTCTCCCCTATTTCAGATAGCGTATTGGGCTAGGTGGCATCCTAAAGCGCATGAAATGTCTAGCAAAATGCGCTATTAAACTTCTATGGTAGGGCAAACAGACACCCGATTAGATCATTTTATATTATGGTTCATTTAAGAATTCAGCGAAATTCTATCACATTTGTTCAATTTACGTCGCTCCTATCTCAGATAGCGTATTGGGCTAGGCGGCAACATAAAGCGCATGAAATGACGAGTATAATGCACTACTAAACTTCTATGATAGGGCAATCAGAGACCCGATTAGGTCATCTTATATTATGGTTAATATAAGAATTCAGCGAAATTCTATCACGTTTGTTCAATTTATGTCGCTCCAATTTCAGATAACGTATTGGCCTAGGTGGCATCTTAAAGCGCATGAACTGTCGAGTAAAATGCAATATTAAACTACTGGGGTAGGGCAAACAGAGACCCGATAAGATCATTTTATATTATGATTAATTTAAGAATTCAGCGAAATTCTATCACCTTTGTTCAATTTACGTAGCTCCTATTTCTGATAGCGTATTGGGCCAAGCGGCACCTTAAAGCGCATGAAAATATGAGTAACATGCACTACTAAACTTCTATGATAGGGCAATCAGAGACCGGAATAGATGGTATTATATTATGGTTAATATAAGAATGCTGCGTAATTCTATCACATTTGTTCAATTTATGTCGCTCCTATTTCAGATAGCGTATTGGGCTAAGCGGCACCTTAAAGCGCATGAAATGTCGAGTAAAATGCACTACTAAACTTCTCGGATAGGGCAATCAGAGACCCGATTAGGTCATCTTATACTATTTTTAATATGCGAATTCAGCGAAATTTTATCACATTTGCTCAATTTACGTCGCCCCTATTTCAGATAGCGTATTGGGCCAGGTGGCATCTTAAAGCCCATGAAATGTAAAGTAAAATGCGTTCTTAAACTTCTAGGGTAGGGTAAACAGAGACCCGATTAGCTCATTTTATATTATGGTTAATATAAGAATTCTGCGTAATTCTATCATATTTGTTCAATTTACGTCGCCCCTATTTCAGATAGCGTATTGGGCTAGGTGGCATCTTAAAGCGCATGAAATGTCGAGTAAAATGCACTATTAAACTTCTATGATAGGGCAATCATAGACCCGATTAGATCATTTTATATTATTGTTAATATAAGAATTCAACGTAATTTTATCACATTTGTTCAATTTATGTCGCTCCTATTTCAGATAGTGTATTGCGCTAGGCGGCACCTTAAAGCGCATGAAATGGCGAGTAAAATGCACTATTAAACTTCTATGATAGGGCAATCAGAGACCCGAATAGGTCGTATTATATTATGGTTAATATAAGAATTCTGCGTAATTCTATCACATTTGTTCAATTTATGTCGCTCGTATTTCAGATAGCGTATTGGGCTAGGTAGCATCTTAAAGCGCATGAAATGTCGAGTAAAATGCACGATTAAACTTCTATGATAGGGCAATCAGGGACCCGAATAGATCGTATTATATTATGTCTAATATAAGAATTCTGAGTAATTCTATCACGTTTGTTCAATGCACGTAGCTCCAATTTCAGATAGCGTATTCGGCTAGGCGGCACCTCAAAGCGCATGAAATGATGAGTAAAATGCACTATTAAACTTCTATGATAGGGCAATCAGAGACCCGAATATATCGTATTGTATTATGGTTAATATAAGAATTCTGCGTAATTCTAACACGTTTGTTCAATTTACGTTGCTCCCATTTCAGATAGCGCATTGCGCTAATCGGCATCTTGAAGCGCATGAAATTTCGAGTAAAATGGCCCTACTAAACTTCTAGGATAGGGCAATCAGAAACCCGATTAGATCATCTTATATTATGATTAATATAAGAATTCAGTATAATTATATCACATTTGTTCAATTTGCGTCGCTCCTATTTCAGATAGCGTATTGGGCTAGGCGGCACCTTAAAGCGCATCAAATGACGAGTAAAATGCACTATTAAACTTCTATGATAGGGCAATCGGAGACCCGATTATATAATCTTGTATTATGATTAATATAAGAATGCAGCGTAATTCTATCACATTTGTTCAATTTACGTCTCTCCTATTTCAGATAGCGTATTGGTCTAAGCGGCATCATAAAGCGCATGAAATGACGAGTAAAGTGCACTACTAAACTTCTAGGGTAGGGCAAACAGAGACTCGATTAGATCATTTTATATTATGGTTAATTTAAGAATTCAGCGAAACTCTGTCACACTTGTTCAATTTACGTAGCTCCAATTTCAGATAGCGTACTGGACTAGGCGGTATCTTAAAGCGCATGAAATGACGAGTAAAGTGCACTACTAAACTTCTAGGATATGGCAATCAGAATCCCGATTAGATCATCTTATATTATTGTTAATTTAAGTATTCATCGTAACTCTATCACATTTGTCCAATTCATGTCGCTCCTACACCCGATATCGTATTGTGACAGGCGGCATTCTAAAGGACATGAAATGGCGAGTAAAATGCACTACTAAACTTCTCGGATAGGGCAATCAGAGACCCGATTAGGTCATCTTATATTGTGATTAATATAAGAATTCAGCGTAATTCTATCACATTTGTTCAATTTACGTCGCTCCTATTTCAGATAGCGTACTGGGCTAGGGAGCACCTTAAAGCGCTTGAAATGTCGAGTACAATGCACTATTAAACTTCTATGATAGGGCAATCGGAGAGACGAATAGATCATTTTAAATTGTGGTTAATATAAGAATTCAGTGTAATTCTATCACATTTGTTCAATTTACGACGCTCCTATTTCAGATAGCGTATAGGGCTAAACGGCACCTTGAAGCGCATGAAATGGCGAGTGAAATGCACTATTAAACTTCTATGATAGGGCAATCAGAGACGCGAATAGATCGTATTATATTATGGTTAATATAAGAATTCTGTGTAATTCTATCACAATTTGTTCTATTTACGACGCTCCTATTACAGATAGCGTATTGTGCTAAACGGCTCCTTAAAGCGTATGCAATAGTGAGTATAATGCACTATTAAACTTCTATGATAGGGCAATCAGAGACCCGTTTAGATCATTTTATATTATGGTTAATATAAGAATGCAGCGAAATTATATCACATTTGTTCAATTTACGTCGCTCCTATTTCAGATAGCATAATGGTCTAGGCGGCACCTTAAAGCGCATTAAATGACGAGTAAAATGCAGTGTTAAACTTCTATGACTGGGCAATCGGAGACCCGATCAGATCATTTTATATTATGGTTAATATAAGAATTATGCGTAAATCCATCACATTTGCTCAATTTACGTCGCTCCTATTACAGATAGCGTATTGGGCTAGGCGGCACCTTAAAGCGCATAAAATTACCAGTAAAATGCACTATTAAACATCTACGATAGGGCAATCAGAGACACCATTAGATCATTTTATATTATGATTAATATAAGCATGCAGCGTAATTCTATCCCATTTGTTCAATTTGCTTTTCTCCTATTTCTGATAGCGTATTGGGCTAGGCGGCATCTTAAAGCGCGTGGAATGACGAGTGAAATGCACTACTAACCTCCTATGATAGGTTAATCACAGACCCGATTGGATCATTTTATATTATGGTTTATATAAGAATTCAGCAAAATTCTATCACATTTGTTCAATTTACGTCGCTCCTATTTCAGATAGCGTATTGTGCTAAGCGAAATCTCGAAGCGCATGAAATGACGAGTGCAATGGACTATTAAACTTCTACGATAGGGTAATCAGAGACCACATTAGACCATTTTATATTATTGTTAATATAAGAATTCGGCATAATTTTATCACATTTGTTCAATTTACGTCGCCCCTATTTCAGGTAGCGTATTGGGCTAGGCGGAATCTTAAAGCGCGTGGAATGACGAGTAAAATGCACTACTTACCTTCTATGATAGGTCAATCAGAGACCCGATTAGATCATTTTATATTATGGTTTATATAAGAATTCAGCAAAATTCTATAACATTTGTCGAATTTATGTCGCTCCTATTTCAGATAGCGTCGTGGCCTAGGCGGCACCATAAAGCGCCTGAAATGCCGAGCAAAATGCACTATTAAACTTCTATGATAGAGCAATCAGACATCCGATTGGATCATTTTATATTATGGTTAATATAAGAATTCAGCGTTATTCTATCACATTTGTTCAATTTACGTCGCTCCTATTTCAGATAGCATATTGTGCTAGGCGGCATCATAAAGCGCATGAAATGTCAAGTAAAATGCTCTACTAGACTTCTCAGATAGGGCAAACAGAGACACGATGAGATCATCTTATATTATGGCCAATATAAGAATTCAGCGAAATTCTATCACACTTGTTGAATTTACGTCGCTCCCATTTCAGATAGCGTAATGGGCAAGGCGGCACCTTAAAGCGCATGAAATGTCGAATAAAATGCACAACTATCCCTCTCGGATACGGCCACCAGAGACCCAATTAGATCAGTTTATATTATGGTTAATATAAGAATTCTAAGTAATTCTATCACGTTTGTTCAATTTACGTCGCCCCTTATTCAGATAGCGCATTGGGCTAGGTGGCATGTTAAAGCGCTTGAAATGTCGAGTAAAATGCACTGTTAAACTTCTAGGGTAGGGCAAACAGAGACCCGATTAGATCATTATACATTATGGTTAATTTAAGAATTCAGCAAAATTCTATCACATTTGTTCAATTATGTCGCTCCTATTTGAGTTAGCGTATTGGGCTAAGCGGCATCTCAAAGCGCATGAAATGACGAGTAAAATGCACTATTAAACTTCTAGGGTAGGGCAAACAGAGACCCGATTAGATCATTTTATATTACGTTTAATTTAACAATTCAGCGTAATTCTATCACATTCGTTCAATTTACGTCGCTCCTATTTCAGATAGCGGACTGGGCTAGGCGGCATGTTAAAGCGCGTGGATCATGAAATGGCGAGTAAAATGCACTATTAAACTTCTAGGGTAGGGCAAACAGAGACCCGATTAGATCATTATACATTATGGTTAATTTAAGAATTCAGCAAAATTCTATCACATTTGTTCAATTTACGTCGCTCCTATTTCAGATAGCGTATTGGGCTAAGAGGCAACTCAAGGCGCACGAAATGGCGAGTAAAATGCACTATTAAACTTCTATGATTAGGCAATCATAGACCCGATTAGATCATTTTATATTATGGTTAATATAAGAATTCTGCGTAACTCTGCCACATTTGTTCAATTTACGTAGCTCCAATTTCAGATTGCGTATTGGGATAAGCGGCACCTAAAGGCGCATGGAATGACGAGTAAAATGCACTATTAAACTTTTGTGACAGGGCAATCGGAGACCCGATTAGATCATTTTATATTATGGTTAATATAAGAATTCTGTGAAATTCTATCACATTTGTTCAATTTACGTCGCTCCTATTTCAGATAGCGTATTGGGCGAGACAGCATCTTAAAGGGCGTGGAATGACGAGTAAAATGCACTTCTAGCCTTCTATGATAGTGCAATCAGAGACCCGATTAGATCTTTTTATGTTATTGTTAATATAAGAATTCAACGTAATTTTATCACATTTGTTCAATTTACGTTGCTCCCATTTCAGATAGCGCATTGCGCAAATCGGCATCTTGACGCGCATGAAATTTCGAGTAAAATGGCCCTACTAAACTTCTAGGATAGGGCAATCAGAAACCCGATTAGATCATCTTATATTATGATTAATATAAGAATTCAGTATAATTATATCACATTTGTTCAATTTGCGTCGCTCCTATTTCAGATAGCGTATTGGGCTAGGCGGCACCTTAAAGCGCATCAAATGACGAGTAAAATGCACTATTAAACTTCTATGATAGGGCAATCGGAGTCCCGATTATATAATCTTATATTATGATTAATATAAGAATGCAATGTAATTCTATCACATTTGTTCAATTTACGTCTCTCCTATTTCAGATAGCGTATTGGTCTAAGCGGCATCTTAAAGCGCATGAAATGACGAGTAAAGTGCACTACTAAACTTCTAGGGTAGGGCAAACAGAGACTCGATTAGATCATTTTATATTATGGTTAATTTAAGAATTCAGCGAATCTCTGTCACACTTGTTCAATTTACGTAGCTCCAATTTCAGATAGCGTATTGGACTAGGCGGTATCTTAAAGCGCATGAAATGACGAGTAAAGTGCACTACTAAACTTCTAGGATATGGCAATCAGAATCCCGATTAGATCATCTTATATTATTGTTAATTTACGTATTCATCGTAACTCTATCACATCTGTCCAATTCATGTCGCTCCTACACCCGATATCGTATTGTGACAGGCGGCATTTTAAAGGACATGAAATGGCGAGTAAAATGCACTACTAAACTTCTCGGATAGGGCAATCAGAGACACGATTAGGTCATCTTATATTGTGATTAATATAAGAATTCAGCGTAATTCTATCACATTTGTTCAATTTACGTCGCTCCTATTTCAGATAGCGTACTGGGCTAGGGGGCACCTTAAAGCGCTTGAAATGTCGAGTACAATGCACTATTAAACTTCTATGATAGGGCAATCGGAGAGACGAATAGATCATTTTAAATTGTGGTTAATATAAGAATTCAGTGTAATTCTATCACATTTGTTCAATTTACGACGCTCCTATTTCAGATAGCGTATAGGGCTAAACGGCACCTTGAAGCGCATGAAATGACGAGTGAAATGCACTATTAAACTTCTATGATAGGGCAATCAGAGACGCGAATAGATCGTATTATATTATGGTTAATATAAGAATTCTGTGTAATTCTATCACAATTTGTTCTATTTACGACGCTCCTATTACAGATAGCGTATTGGGCTAAACGGCTCCTTAAAGTGTATGCAATAGTGAGTATAATGCACTATTAAACTTCTATGATAGGGCAATCAGAGACCCGTTTAGATCATTTTATATTATGGTTAATATAAGAATGCAGCGAAATTATATCACATTTGTTCAATTTACGTCGCTCCTATTTCAGATAGCATAATGGTCTAGGCGGCACCTTAAAGCGCATGAAATGACGAGTAAAATGCAGTGTTAAACTTCTATGACTGGGCAATCGGAGACCCGATCAGATCATTTTATATTATGGTTAATATAAGAATTATGCGTAAATCCATCACATTTGCTCAATTTACGTCGCTCCTATTACAGATAGCGTATTGGGCTAGGCGGCACCTTAAAGCGCATAAAATTACCAGTAAAATGCACTATTAAACATCTACGATAGGGCAATCAGAGACACCATTAGATCATTTTATATTATGATTAATATAAGCATGCAGCGTAATTCTATCCCATTTGTTCAATTTGCTTCTCTCCTATTTCTGATTGCGTATTGGGCTAGGCGGCATCTTAAAGCGCGTGGAATGACGAGTGAAATGCACTACTAACCTCCTATGATAGGTTAATCACAGACCCGATTGGATCATTTTATATTATGGTTTATATAAGAATTCAGCAAAATTCTATCACATTTGTTCAATTTACGTCGCTCCTATTTCAGATAGCGTATTGTGCTAAGCGAAATCTCGAAGCGCATGAAATGACGAGTGCAATGCACTATTAAACTTCTATGATAGGGTAATCAGAGACCACATTAGACCATTTTATATTATTGTTAATATAAGAATTCGGCATAATTTTATCACATTTGTTCAATTTACGTCGCCCCTATTTCAGGTAGTGTATTGGGCTAGGCGGAATCTTAAAGCGCGTGGAATGACGAGTAAAATGCACTACTTACCTTCTATGATAGGTCAATCAGAGACCCGATTAGATCATTTTATATTATGGTTTATATAAGAATTCAGCAAAATTCTATAACATTTGTCCAATTTATGTCGCTCCTATTTCAGATAGCGTCGTGGCCTAGGCGGCACCATAAAGCGCCTGAAATGCCGAGCAAAATGCACTATTAAGCTTCTATGATAGGGCAACCGGAGACCCGCTTAAATCATTTTATATTATGGTTAATATAAGAATTCTGCGTAATTCTATCACATTTGTTCAATTTACGTCTCTCCTATTTCAGATAGCGTATTGGGCTAGGCGACACCTTAAAGCGCATGAAATGACGAGTAAAATGCACTATCAAGCTTCTATGATAGCGCAATCAGAGACGCGATTACATCATTTTATATTACGGTTAATATAAGAATTCTGCGTAATTCTATCACATTTGACCAATTTACGTATCTCCTATTCCAGATAGGGTATTGGGCTAGGCGGCAGCTTAAAGCGCATGAAATGACCAGTAAAATGCTCTATTAAACTTCTATGATAGGGCAATCATTGACCCGATTAGATCATTTTAAATTATGGTTAATATAAGAATTCAGCGAAATTCTATCACATTTGTTCAATTTATGTCGCTCCTATTTCAGTTAGCGTATTGGGCTTGGCGGCACCTTAAAGCGCATGAAATGACGAGTAAAATGCAATGTTAAACTTCTATGATAGGGCAATCAGAGACCCGAATAGATCGTATTGAATTAAGGTTAATAAAAGAATTCTGCGGAATTCTATCACGTTTGTTCAATTTACGTAGCTCCAATTTCTGATAGCGTATTGGGCTAGGCGGCACCTTAAATCGCATGAAATGACGAGTAAAACGCACGACTAACCTTCTTGGATACGGCCATCAGACACCCGATTAGGTCATCTTATATTATGGTTAAAATAAGAATACAGCGAACTTTTATCACATTTGTTCAATTTACGTCGCCCCTTATTCAGATAGCGCATTGGGCTAGGTGGCATCTTAAAGCGCATGAAATGTCGAGTAAAATGTACTATTAAACTTCTAGGGTAGGGCAAACAGAGACCCGATTAGTTCATTTTATATTATGGTTAATGTAAGAATTCTGCGTAAATCTATCACGTTTGTTCAATTTACGTCGCTCCTACTTCAGATAGCGTATTCGTCTAGGCGGCATCTTAAAGCGCATGAAATGTCGAGTAAAACGCACTGGTAAACTTCTAGGATAGGGCAATCAGTGACCCGATAATGTCATCTTATATTATGACTAATATAAGGATGCAGCGTAATTCTATCACATTTGTTCAATATACCGCGCTCCTATTTCAGATCGCATATTGGGCTAGGCGGCATCTTAAAGCGCGTCGAATGGCGAGTAAAATGCACTAGTAACCTTCTATGATAGGGCAATCAGAGACCCGATTTGATCATTTTATATTATGGTTAATATAAGAATTCAACGAAATTCTATCACATTTGTTCAATTTACGTCGCTCCTATTTCAGATAGCGTATTGGGCTAGGTGGCATCTTAGAGCGCATGAAATGTCGAGTAAAATGCACTATTAAACTTCTAGGGTAGGGCAATCAGAGACTCGATTAGATCATTTTGTATTATTGTTAATATAAGAATGTAGCGTAATTATATCACATTCGTTCAATTTACGTCGCCCCTATTTCAGACAGCGTATTGGGCTAAGCGAAATCTCGAAGCGCATGAAATGACGAGTGCAATGGACTATTAAACTTCTATGATAGGGTAATCAGAGACCACATTAGACCATTTTATATTATTGTTAATATAAGAATTCGGCATAATTTTATCACATTTGTTCAATTTACGTCGCCCCTATTTCAGGTAGCGTATTGGGCTAGGCGGAATCTTAAAGCGCGTGGAATGACGAGTAAAATGCACTACTTACCTTCTATGATAGGTCAATCAGAGACCCGATTAGATCATTTTATATTATGGTTTATATAAGAATTCAGCAAAATTCTATAACATTTGTCGAATTTATGTCGCTCCTATTTCAGATAGCGTCGTGGCCTAGGCGGCACCATAAAGCGCCTGAAATGCCGAGCAAAATGCACTATTAAACTTCTATGATAGAGCAATCAGACATCCGATTAGATCATTTTATATTATGGTTAATATAAGAATTCAGCGTTATTCTATCACATTTGTTCAATTTACGTCGCTCCTATTTCAGATAGCGTATTGGGCTAAGCGGTATCTCAAAGCGCATGAAATGGCGTGTAAAATGCACTGTTAATCTTCTAGGGTAAGGCAAACAGAGACCCGATTAGATCATTTTATATTATGGTTAATTTAAGAATTCAACGAAATTCTATCACATTTGTTCAATTTACGTCGCTCCTATTTCAGATAGCGTATTAGGCTAAGAGGCATCTCAAAGCGCATGAAATGGCGTGTAAAATGCACTATTAAACTTCTAGGGTAAGGCAAACAGAGACCCAATTAGATCATTTTATATTACGGGTAATATAAGAATTCAGCGTAATTCTATCACATTTGTTCAATTTACGTCGCTCCTATTTCAGATAGCGTATTGTGCTATGCAGGATCTCAAAGCGCATGAAATGGCGAGTAAAATGCACCATTAAACTTCTATGATAGGGCAATCAGTGACTCGATTAGATCATTTTATATTTTGTTTAATATAAGAATTCAGTGAAATTCTATCACATTTGTTCAATTTAAGTCGCTCCATCTTCAGAGAGCGTATTGGGCTAGACAGCTCCTTAAAGCGCATGAAATGACGAGTAAAATGCACTATTAAACTTCTATGATAGGGCAATCAGATACCCGATTAGATGATTTTAAATTTTGGTTAAGATAAGTATTCTGCGAAATTCTATCACATTTGTTCAATTTACGATGCTCCTATTTCAGATAGCGTATTTGGCGAGGCGGCATCTTAAAGCTCACGGAATGTCGAGTAAAATGCACTATTACACTTCTATGATAGGGCAATCAGAGACCCGATTAGATCATTTTACATTATGGCTAAAATAAATATACTGTGTAATTCTATCACATTTGTTGAATTTACGTCGCTCCTATTTCATATATTGCTTGGGCTAGGCGGCATCTTAAAGCGCATGAAATGTCGAGTAAAATGATCTGTTAAGCTTCTCGGATTCGCCCATCAGAGACCCAATTAAATCATTTTGTATTAATGTTAATATGAGAATTCAGGGTAATTCTATCACATTTGTCCAATTTACGTAGCTCCAATTTCAGATAGCGTATAGGGCTAGGCGGCACCTTAAAGCGCATGAGATGTCGAGTAAAATGCACTATTAAGCTTCTGTGATAGGGCAATCAGAGACCCGATTAGATCATTTTATATTACGGTTAATATAAGAATTCAGTGGAATTCTATCACATTTGTTCAATTTACGTCGCTCCTATTTCAGATAGCGTATTGGGATAGGCGGCAGCTTAAAGCGCATGAAACGTCGAGTAAAATGCACTATTAAACTTCTATGATAGGGCAATCAGAGACCCGATTAGATCATTTTAAATTATGGTTAATATAAGAATTCTGCGTAATTCTATCACATTTGTTCAATTTAAGACGCTCCTATCTCAGATAGCGTATTGGGCGAGGCGGCATCTTAAAGCGCATGAAATGTCGAGTAAAACGCACTACTAAACTTCTCGGATAGGGCAATCAGAGACCCGATTAGGTCATCTTATATTATGGTTAATATACGAATTCAGCGAAATTCTATCATATTTGTTCAATTTACGTCGCTCCTATTTCAGAGAGCGTATTGGGCTAGGCGGAACCTTAAAGCGCATGAAATGACGAGTAAAATGCACTATTAAACTTCTATGATAGGGCAATCAGAGACCCGAATAGATCGTACTGTATTATGGTTAATATAAGAATTCTGCATAATTCTATCACATTTGTTCAATTTACGTCGCTCCTATATCAGATAGCGTATTGGGCTAGGCGGCACCTTAAAGCGCATGAAATGTCGAGTAAAATGCACTACTAAACGTCTAGGATAGGGCAATCAGAGACCCGATTAGATCCTTTTATATTATTGTTAATACAAGAATTCAGCCTAATTTTATCACATTTGTTCAATTTACGTCGCCCCTATTTCAGAGAGCCTATTGGGCTAGGTGGCATCTTAAAGCGCATGAAATGTCGAGTAAAATGCACTACTAAACGTCTCGGATAGGGCAATCGGAGACCCGATTAGGTCATCTTATATTATGGTTAATATAAGAAATCAGCGAAATTTTACCACATTTGTTCAGTTAAGGTCGCCCCTATTTCAGATAGCGTATTGGGATAGGTGGCATGTTAAAGCGCATGAAATGACGAGTAAAATGCACTACTAAACTTCTAGGATAGGGCAATCAGAGACCCGATTAGATCATCTTATATTATGATTAATATAAGAATTCAGCGAAATTCTATTACATTTGCTCAATTTACGTCGCTCCTATTTCAGATAGCGTATTGGGCTAAGCGGCACCTTGAAGCGCATGAAATGACGAGTAGAATCCACTGCTAAGCTTCTGTGATAGGGCAATCAGAGACCCGATTAGATCCTTTTATATTATGGTTAATATAAAAATTTTGCGTAATTCTATCACATTTGTTCAATTTACGACGCTGCTATTTCAGATAGCGTATTTGGCGTGGCGGCATCTTAAAGCTCATGGAATGTCGAGTAAAATGCACTATTAAACTTCAATGATAGGGCAATCAGAGACCCGATTAGATCATTTTATATTATGGTTAATATAAGAATTCAGCGAAATTCTATCACATTTGCTCAATTTACGTCGCTCCTATTTCAGAAAGCGTATTGGGCTAAGCGGCACCTTGAAGCGCATGAAATGACGAGTAGAATCCACTGCTAAGCTTCTGTGATAGGGCAATCAGGGACACGATTAGATCATTTTAAATTATGGTTAAGATAAATATACTGCGTAAATCTACCACATTTGTTCAACTTACGTCGCTCATATTTCATATAGCGTTTGGGCTAGGCGGCATCTTAAAGCGCATGAAATGTCGAGTAAAGTGCTCTGTTAAGCTTCTCGGATTCGCCCAGCAGAGACGCAATTAAATCATTTTGTATTAATGTTAATATGAGAATTCAGGGTAATTCTATCACATTTGGCCTATTTACGTAGCTCCAATTTCAGATAGCGTATTGGGCTAGGCGGCACCCTAAAGCGCATGAAATGTCGAGTAAAATGCACTATTAAACTTCTATGATAGGGCAATCAGAGACCCGATTAGATCATTTTAAATTATGGTTAAGTTAAGAATTCTGCGTAATTCTATCACATTTGTTCAATTTACGACGCTCCTATTTGAGATAGCCTATTGGGCGAGGTGGCATCTTAAAGCGCATGAAATGTCGAGTTAAATGCCCTACTAAACTTCTCGGATAGGGCAATGACAGACGCGACTAGGTCTTCTTATATTATGGTTAATATAAGAATTCAGAGAAATTCTGTCACATTTGTTCAATTTACGTCGCTCCTATATCAGATAGCGTATTGGGCTAGGCGGAACCTTAAAGCGCATGAAATGACGAGTAAAATGCACTATTAAACTTCTATGATAGGGCAATCGGAGACCCGATTAGGTCATCTTATATTATGGTTAATATAAGAATTCAGCGAAATTTTACCACATTTGTTCAGTTAAGGTCGCCCCTATTTCAGATAGCGTATTGGGATAGGTGGCATGTTAAAGCGCATGAAATGACGAGTAAAATGCACTACTAAACTTCTAGGATAGGGCAATCAGAGACCCGATTAGATCATTATATATTATGGTTAATATAAGAATTCAGCGAAATTCTATCACATTTGTTCACTTTACGTCGCTCCTATTTCAGATAGCGTATTGGGCTAGGCGTCACCTTAAAGCGCATGAAATGGCGAGTACAATGCACTACTAAACTTCTCGGATAGGGCTAACAGAGGCCCGATTATGTCATCTTATATTATGGTTAATATAAGAATTCAGCGACATTTTATCACATTTGTTCAATTTACGTCGCCCCTATTTCAGATAGCGAATTGGGCCAGGTGGCATCTTAAAGCGCATGAAATGACGAGTAAAATACACTATTAACCTTCTATGATAGAGCAATCAGAGACCCGAATGGATCGTATTATATTATTGTTAATATAAGAATTCTGCGTAATTCTATCACGTTTGTTCAATTTACGTAGCTCCAATTTCAGATAGCGTATTGGACGAGGCGGCATCGTAAAGCGCATGAAATGTCGAGTAAAATGCACTACTAAACGTCTCGGATAGGGCAATCAGAGATCCGATTAGGTAATCTTATACTATGGTTAATATAAGAATTCAGCGAAATTTTATCACATTTGTTCAATTTACGTCGCCCCTATTTCAGATAGCGTATTGGGCTTGGTGGCAACTTAAAGCGCATGAAATGTCGAGTAAAATGCACTATTAAGCATCTATGATAGAGCAATCAGTGACCCGTTTAGATCATTTTATATTATTGTTAATATAAGAATTCAGCGAAATTCTATCATATTTGTTCAATTTACGTCGCTCCTATTTCTGATAGTGTACTGGTCTAAGGGGCAACTTAAAGCGCATGATATGTCGAGTAAAATGCACTACTAAACTTCTAGGATAGGGCAATCAGAGACCCGATTAGATCATTTTATATTATGGTTAATATAAGAATTCAGCGTAATTCTATCACATTTGTTCAATTTACGTCGCTCCAACTTCAGATAGCGTATCGGGATAAGCGGCTCCTTAAAGCGCATGAAATGCCGAGCAAAATGCACTATTAAACTTCTATGGTACAGCAACCAGAGACCCGATTAGATCATATTATATTATGGTTAATATAAGAATTCTGCGTAATTCTATCACATTTGTTCAATTTACGTCGCTCCTATTTCAGATAGCGTATTGGGCTATGAGGTACCTTAAAGCGCATGAAATGACGAGTACAATGCACTACTAAACTTCTTTGATAGGGCAATCAGAGACCCGATTAGATCATTTTATATTATGGTTAATATTATAATTCAGCGATATTCTATCGTATTTGTTCAATTTACGTCGCTCCTATTTCAGATAGTGTATTGGGCTAAGAGGAGTCTTAAAGCGCATGAAATGTCGAGTAAAATGCACTACTAAACTTCGAAGATTAGGCATTCAGAGACCCGATTAGATCAACTTATATTATGTTTAATATAAGAATTTAGTGTAATTCTATGACATTTGTTCAATTTACGACGCTCCTATTTCAGATAGCGTATTGATCTACACGGCACCTTAAAGCGCATGAAATGTCGAGTAAAATGCACTACTAAACTTCTATGATAGTGCAATCAGAGATCCGATTAGATCATCTTATATTATGGGTAATATAAGAATTATGCGTAATTCTATCACATTTGTTCAATTTACATCGCTCCTATTTCAGATAGCGTATTGGGCTAAGAGGTACCTTAAAGCGCATGAAATTACGAGTAAAATGCACTACTAAACTTCTATGATAGGGCAATCAAAGACCCGATTAGATCATTTTATACTATTGTTATTATAAAAATGCAGCGTAATTTTATCGCATTTGTTCAATTTACGTCGCCATAATTTCAGATAGCGTATTGGGCTAGGTTCATCATAAAGCGCATGAAATGTCGAGAAAATGCACTATTAAAATTCTGGGGTAGGGCAAACACAGACCCGATTAGATAATTTTATATTATGGTTAATTTAAGATTTCAGCGAAACTCTATCACACTTGTTCAATTTACGTAGCTCCAATTTCAGATAGCGAATTGGGCTAGGCGGCACCTTAAAGCGCACGAAATGACGAGTAAAATGCAATATTAAAGTTCTATGATAGGACAATCAGAGACCCGATTAGATCACTTCAAATCATGGTTAATATAAGAATTCAGCTTAATTCTATCACATTTGTTCAACTTACGTCGCTGCTATTTCTGATAGCGTATTGGGCTGAGCGGCACCTTAAAGCTCATGAAATGACGAGTAAGATGCACTGTTAAAGTTCTACGATAGGGCAATCAGAGACCCGATTAGATCATTTTATATTATTGTTAATATAGGAATTCAGCGTAATTTTATCACATTTGCTTAATTTACGTCGCCCCTATTTGAGATAGCGTATTGGGCTAGGTGGCATCTTAAAGCGCATGAAATATCGAGTAAAATGCACTATTATACTCCTATGATAGGGGAATCAGAGACCCGATTAGATCATTTTATATTATGGTTAATATAATAATTCTGCGTAATTCTATCATATTTGTTCAATTTACGTCGCTCCTATTTCAGATAGCGTATTGGGCTAAGCGGCATCTTAAAGCGCATGAAATGTCGAGTAAAATGCACTCTTAAACATCTAGGATAGGGCAATCAGAGACTCGATTAGATCATCTGATATTATGATTAATGTAAGAATTCAGTGTAATTCTATCACATTTGTTCAATTTACGTCGCTCCTATTACAGATTGCGTATTGGGCTAAACGGCACCTTAAAGTGCATGAAATGTCGAGTAAAATGCATTATTAAACTTCTATGATAGGGCAATCAGAGACCCGATTAGATCATTTTATATTATGGTTAATATAAGAATTATGCGTAATTCTATCACAGTTGTTCAATTTACATCGCTCCTATTTCAGATAGCGTATTGAGCTAGGTTGCATCACAAAGCACATGAAATGTCGAGTAAAATGCACTATTAAAATTCTAGGGTAGGGCAAACAGAGAGCCGATTAGATCATTTCATATTACGGTTAATTTAAGAGTTCAGCGAAACTCTATCACACTTGTTCAATTTACGTAGCTCCAGTTGCAGTTAGCGTATTGGGCTAGGCCGAACCTTAAAGCGCATGAAATGACGAGTACAATGCACTACTAAACTTCTAGGATGGCGCAATCAGAATCCCGATTCGATAATCTTATATTATTGATAATTTAAGAATTCGTCGTAACTCTATCACATTTGTCCAATTCACGTCACTCCTACACCAGATATCGTATTGAGATAGGCGGCATCTTAAAGCGCATGAAATGGCGAGTAAAATGCTATACTAAACTTCTCCGATAGGGCAATCAGAGACCCGATTAGGTCATCTTATATTATGATTAATATAAGAATACAGTGTAATTCTATCACATTTGTTCAATTTACGTCGCTCCTATTTCAGATATCGTATTGGGCTAAGCGGCATATTAAAGCGCATGAAATGTCGAGTAAAATGCACTGTTAAACATCTAGGATAGGGCAATCAGAGACTCGATTAGATCATCTGATATTATGATTAATATAAGAATTCAGTGTAATTCTATCACATTTGTTCAATTTACGTCGCTCCTATTACAGATTGCGTATTGGGCTAGGCGGCAACTTAAAGCGCATGAATTATCGAGTAAAATGCACTTCTAAACTTCTCGGATAGGGTAATCAGAGACACGATTAGATCGTTTTATATTAATGTTAATATAAGAATTCAACGTAGTTTTATCACATTTGTTCAATTTATGTCGCTCCTATCTCGGATAGCGTATTGGGCTAGGCGGCACCATAAAGCGCATGACATGACGAGTAAAATGCACTATTAAACTTCTATGATAGGGCAATCAGAGACCCGATTACGTCATCTTATATTATGATTAATATAAGAATTCAGCGAAATTCTATCACATTTGTTCAACTTACGTCGCTCCTGTTTCAGATAGCGCATTGGGCTAAGCGGCAACTTAAAGCGCATGAATTATCGAGTAAAATGCACTTCTAAACTTCTCGGATAGGGTAATCAGAGACACGATTAGATCGTTTTATATTAATGTTAATATAAGAATTCAACGTAGTTTTATCACATTTGTTCAATTTATGTCGCTCCTATCTCGGATAGCGTATTGGGCTAGGCGGCACCATAAAGCGCATGACATGACGAGTAAAATGCACTATTAAACTTCTATGATAGGGCAATCAGAGACCCGAATAGGTCGTATTATATTATGGTTAATATAAGAATTCTGCGTAATTCTATCACGTTTGTTCAATTTACGTAGCTCCAATTTCAGATAGCGTATTGGACTAGGCGGCATCTTAAAGCGCATGAAATGTCGAGTAAAATGCACTACTAAACTTCTCGGATAGGGCAATCAGAGACCCGATTAGGTCATCTTATATTATTGTTAATATAAGAATTCAGCGAAATTGTATCACATTCGTTCAATTTACGTCGCTCCTATTTCAGATAGCGTATTGGGCTAGGCGGCACCTTAAAGCGCATGAAATGACGAGTAAAATGCACTATTAAACTTCTATGACAGGGCAATCAGAGACCCGAATAGATCGTATTATATTATGGTTAATATAAGAATTCTGCGTAATTCTATCACATTTGTTCATTTTACATCGCCCCTATTTCAGATAGCGTATTGGGCTAGGTGGCATCTTAAAGCACATGAAATGTGGAGTAAAATGCACTATTAAACTTCTATGTTACGGCAACCAGAGACCGGATTAGATCATTTTATATTATTGTTCATATAAGAATTCAACGTAATTCTATCACATTTGTTCAATTTATGTCGCTCCTATTTCAGATAGCGTATTGGGCTAGGCGGCACCTTAAAGCGCACGAAATGACGAGTAAAATGCTATACTAAACTTCTCGGATAGGGCAATCAGAGACCCGATTAGGTCATCTTATATTATGATTAATATAAGGTTTCAGCGTAATTCTATCACATTTGTTCAATTTACGTCGCCCCTATTTCAGATAGCGTATTGGGCTAGGTGGCATCTTAAAGCGCTTGAAATGACGAGTAGAATGCACTATTAAGCTTCTATGATAGAGCAATCAGAGATCCGATTAGATCATCTTATATTATGGGTAATATAAGAATTATGCGTAATTCTATCACATTTGTTCAATTTACGTCGCTCCTATTTCAGATAGCGTATTGGGCTAAGAGGTACCTTAAAGCGCATGAAATGACGAGTAAAATGCACTACTGAACTTCTATGATAGGGTAATCAGAGACCCGATTAGATCATTTTATATTATGATTAATTTAAGATTTCAGCGAAATTCTATCAAATTTGTTCAATTTACGTCGCTCCTACACCAGATATAGTATTGAGATAGGCGGCATCTTAAAGCGCATGAAATGACGAGTAAAATGCACTACTGAACTTCTATGATAGGGTAATCAGAGACCCGATTACATCATTTTATATTATGGTTAATTTAAGATTTCAGCGAAACTCTATCACACTTGTTCAATTTATGTAGCTCCAATTTCAGATAGCGAATTGGGCTAGGCGGCACGGTAAAGCGCATGAAATGACGAGTGAAATGCACTATTAAAGTTCTACGATAGGACAATCAGAGACCCGATTAGATCATTTTATATTATTGTTAATTTAAGAATTCGTCGTAACTCTATCACATTTGTCCAATTCACGTCGCTCCTACACCAGATATCGTATTGAGATAGGCGGCATCTTAAAGCGCATGAAATGGCGAGTAAAATGCTATACTAAACTTCTCGGATAGGGCAATCAGAGACCCGATTAGGTCATCTTATATTATGATTAATATAAGAATTCAGTGTAATTCTATCACATTTGCTTAATTTACGTCGCTCCTATTTCAGATAGTCTATTGGGCGGAGCGGCACCTTAAAGCGCATGAAATGACGAGTAAAATGCACTATTAAACTTCTATGATAGGGCAATCAGAGACACGATTAGATCATTTTATATTTTTTTATTATAAGGATTCAGCGTAATTCCATCACATTTGTTCAATTTACGTCGTTCCTATTTCAGATAGTATATTGGGCTAGGCGGCATCTTAAAGCGCATGGAATGACGAGTAAAATGCACTGCTAACCTTCTATGGTAGGGAAATCAGAGACCCGAAAAGATCATATTATATTATGGTTAATATAAAATTCTGCGGAACTCTACCACATTTGTTCAATTTACGTCGCTCGTATTTCAGATAGCGTATTGGGCTAAGAGTCACCTTAAAGCGCGTGAAATGACGAGTAAAATGTACTATTAAACTTTTCTGATAGGGCAATCAGAGACCCGATTAGATTATTTTCTATTATTGTTAATATAAGAATGCAGCGTAATTATATCACATTTGTTCAATATACGACGCTCCTATTTCAGATAGCGTATTGGGCGAGGCGGCATTTTAAAGCGCATGAAATGTCGAGTAAAATGCATTATCAAACTTCTAGGGTAGGGCAAACAGAGACCCGATCAGATCATTTTATATTATGTTTAATTTAAGAATTCAGCGAAATTCAACCACATTCGTTCAATTTACGTTGCTCCTATTTCAGATAGCGTATTGGGCCAAGCGGCACCTTAAAGCGCATGCAATGACGAATAACATGCACTACTAAACTTCTATTATAGGGCAATCAGAGAACCGAATATATCTTATTATATTATGCTTAATATAAGAAATCTGCGTAATTCTACCACATTTGTTCAATTTACGTCGCTCCAACTCAGATAGCGTATCGGGATAAGCGGCACCTAAAAGCGCATGTAATGCCGGGCAAAATGCACTATTAAACTTCTATGATAAGGCAATGAGAGACCCGATTAGATCATTTTATATTATGGTTAATATAAGAATTCAGCGTTATTCTATCACATTTGTTCAATTTACGTCGCTCCTATTTCAGATAGCGTATTGGGCTAAGAGGCACCTTAAAGCGCATGAAATGAGGAGTAAAATGCACTGCTAAACTTCTAGGATAGGGCAATCAGAGACCCGATTAGCTCATCTTATATTATGTTTAATATAAGAATTCTGCGTAATTCTATGACTTCTGTTGAATTTACGTCTCTCCTATTTCAGATAGCGTATTGGGCGAGGCGGCATTTTAAAGCGCATGAAATCTCGAGTAAAATGCATTATCAAACTTCTAGGGTAGGGCAAACAGAGACCCGATCAGAGCATTTTATATTATGGTTAATTTAAGAATTCAGCGAAGTTCAATCACATTCGTTCAATTTACGTTGCTCCTATTTCAGATAGCGTATTGGGCCCAGCGGCACCTTAAAGCGCATGCAATGACGAATAACATGCACTACTAAACTTCTATGATAGGGCAATCAGAGAACCGAATATATCTTATTATATTATGCTTAATATAAGGAATCTGCGTAATTCTATCACATTTGTTCAATTTACGTCGCTCCAACTTCAGATAGCGTATCGGGATAAGCGGCACCTAAAAGCGCATGTAATGCCGGGCAAAATGCACTATTAAACTTCTATGATACAGCAATCAGAGACCCGATTAGATCATTTTATATTAAGGTTAATATAAGAATTCAGCGTTATTCTATCACATTTGTTCAATTTACGTCGCTCCTATTTCAGATAGCATATTGGGATAGGCGTCATCTTAAAGCGCACGAAATGTCGAGTAAAATGCACCACTGAGCTTCTAGGGCTGGGCAATCAGAGACCCAATTAGATCATTTTATGTTATGGTTAATATAAGAATTCTGCGTAATTCTATCACATTTGTCCAAATCACGTCGCCCCTATTTCAGATAGCGTATTGGGATAGCCGGCATCTTAAAGCGCATGGAATGACGAGTCAAATGCACTGTTGACCTTCTTCGATAGTGCAATCAGAGACCCGATTAGATCATTTTATATTATGGTTAATATAAGAATTAAGCGTAATTCCATAACATTTGTTCAATTTACGTCAGTCCTATTTCAGATAGCGTACTGGTCTAAGCGACATCTTAAAGCGCATGAAATGTCGAGTAAAATGCACTATTAAACTTCTAGGGTAGGGCAAACAGAGACCCGATTAGATCATTTTGTATTATGGTTAATTTAAGAATTCAGCGAAATTCTATCACATTTGTTCAATTTACGTCGCTCCTATTTCAGATAGCGTATTGTGCTAAGCGGCACCTTAAAGTGCATGCAATGACGAGTAACATGCACCACTAAACTTCTATGATAGGGCAATCAGATACCCGAATATATCGTATTATATTATGGTTAATATAAGAATTCTGCGTAATTCTTTCACGTTTGTTCAATTTACGTAGCTCCAATTTCAGATAGCGTATTGGGCTAGACGGCATCTTAAAGCGACTGAAATGTCGAGTAAAATGCAGTACTAAACTTCTCGGATAGGGCAGTCAGAGACCCGATTAGGTCATCTTATATTACGGTTAATATAAGAATTCAGCGAAATTCTATCACATTTGTTCAATTTACGTCGTTCCAACTTCAGATAGCGTATCGGGATAAGCGGCACCTAAATGCGCATGTAATGCCGAGCACAATGCACTATTAAACTTCTATGATACAGCAATCAGAGACCCGATTAGATCATTTTATATTATGGTTAATATAAGAATTCAGCGTAATTCTATCACTTTTGTTGAATTTACGTCGCTCCTATTTCAGATAGCGTATTGGGATGGGCGGCATCTTAAAGCGCATGGACTGACGAGTAAAATGCACTATTGAACTTCTATGATACGGCAATCAGAGCCCCGATTAGATCATTTTCTATTATTGTTTAGTATAAGAATGCAGCGTAATTTTATCACATTTGTTCAATTTACGTCGCCCCTATTTCAGATAGCCCATTGGGCTACGTGGTATTTTAAAGCGCATGAAATGTCGAGTAAAATGCACTATTACACTTCTATGATACGGCAATCAGAGACCCGCTTAGATCATTTTCTATTATTGTTAATATAAGAATTCAGCGTAATTTTATCACATTCGTTCAATTTACGTAGCCCCTATTTCAGATAGCGCATTGAGCTACGTGGCATTTTAAAGCACATGAAATGTCGAGTAAAATGCAGTATTAAACTTCTATGGTAGGGCAAACAGAGACCCGAATAGATCATATTATATTATGGTTAATATAGGAATTCTGCGTAATTCTATCACGTTTGTTCAATTTACTTATCTCCAATTTCAGAAAGCGTATTGGGCTATGCAGTATCTGAAAGCGCATGAAATGTCGAGTAATATGCACTATTAATCTTCCAGGGTAGGGCAAACAGAGACCTGATCAGATCGTTTTATATTATGGTTAATTTAAGAATTCAGCGAACCTCTATCACACTTGTTCAATTTACGTAGCTCCTATTTCAGATAGCGTATAGGGCTAGGCGGCACCTTAAAGCGCATGAAGTGACGAGTAAAACGCACTACTAAACTTCTCGGATAGGGCAATCAGAGACCCGATCAGGTCATCTTATATTATGATTAATATAAGAATTCAGCGAAATTCTATCACATTTGTTCAATTTACGTCGCTCCTATTTCAGATATCGTATTGGATTAGTCGGCGTCTTAAAGCGCGTGGAATGGCGAGTAAAATGCTCTGCTAACCTTCTCGGATAGGGCAATCAGACACCCGATTAGGTCACCTTATGTTATGGTTAATATAAGAATTCAGCGAAATTCTGTCACATTTGTTCAATTTACGTCGCGCCTATTTCAGATAGCGGATTGGGATAGGCGGCATATTAAAGCGCATGAAATGTCGAGTAAAATGCACTACTAAACTTCTCGGATACGGCAATCAGACAGCTGGTCAAGTCATCTTATATTATGGTTAATATAAGAATTCTGCGTAAGTCTATCACATTTGTTCAATTTACGACGCTCCTATTTCAGATAGTATATTGGGCTAGGCGGCACCTTAAAGCGCGTGGAATGACGAGTAAAATGCACTACTAACCATCCATGATAGGGCAATCAGAGACCCAAATAGATCATATTATATTATGGTTAATATATGAATTCAGAGAAATTCTATCACATTTGTTCAATTTACGTCGCTCCTATTTCAGATCGCGGATTGGGCTAGGCGGCACCTTATAGCGCATGAAATGACGAGTAAAATGCACTATTAAACTTCTATGATAGGGCAATCAGAGACCCGAATAGATCGTATTATATTATGGTTAGTAAAAGAATTCTGCGCAATTCTATCACATTTGTTAAATTTATGTCGCTCCTATTTCAGATAGCGTATTGGGCTAGACGGCACCTTCAAGCGCATGAAATAACGAGTAAAATGCACTATTAAACTTCTATGATTGGGCAATCAGAGACCCGAATATATCGTATTATATTATGGTTAATATAAGAATTCAGAATAATTCTATCACGTTTGTTCAATTTACGTAGCTCCAATTTCAGATAGCGTATTGTGCTAGGCGGCATCTTAAAGCGCATGAAATGTCGAGTAAAATGCACTACCAAACTTCTCGGATAGGGCAATCAGAGACCCGATTAGGTCATCTTATATTGTGGTTAAAATAAGAATTCAGCGAACTTTTATCACATTTGTTCAATTTACGTCGCCCCTATTTCAGATAGCGCATTGGGCTAGGCGGCATCTTAAAGGGCATGAAATGTCGAGTAAAATGCACTATTAAACTTCTAGGGTATGGAAAACAGTGCCCCGAGTAGATCATTTTACATTATGGTTAATATAAGAATACAGCGAAATTCTATCACATTTGTTCAATTTCCGTCGCTCGTATTTCAGATAGCGTATTGGGCTAAGCGGCATCTCAAAACGCATGAAATGACGAGTGGAATGCACTGTTAAACTTCTAGGTTAGAGCGAACAGAGACCCGATTAGATCATTTTACATTATGGTTATTATAAGAATTCAGCGAAATTCTATCACATTTGTTCAATTTACATCGCTCCTATTTCAGATAGCGTATTGGGCTAGGCGGCATCATATAGCGCATGAAATGTCGAGCAAAATACACTACTAAACTTCTCGGATAGGGCAATCAGAGACCCGATTAGATCATCTTATATTATGATTAATATAAGAATTCAGCGTAATTCTATCACATTTGTTCAATTTACGTCGCTCATATTTCAGATAGCGTATTGGGATAGGCGGCATCTTAAAGCGCGTGGAATGACGAGTAAAATGAACTATGAAACTTCCATGATAGGGCAATCAGAGACCCGATTAGATCATTTTAAATTATGGTTATTATAAGAATTCTGCGTAATTCTATCACATTAGTTCAATTTACGTCGCTCCTTTTTCAGAAAGCGTATTGCGTTAAGCGGCACCTTAAAGCGCATGAAATGACGAGTAAAATGTACTATTAAACTTCTTTGATAGGGCAATCAGAGACCCGATTAGATCATTTTATATAATTGTTAATATAAGAATTCAGCGTAATTTTATCACATTTGTTCAATTTACGTCGCTCCTATTTCAGATAGCGTATTGGGCTAGGTGACATCTTAAAGCGCATGAAATGTCGAGTAAAATGCACTACTAAACTTCTAGGATAGGACAATCAGAGATCCGATTAGGTCATTTTAAATTCTGGTTAATATAAGAATTCTGCGTAATTCTATCACATTTGTTCAATTTACGTCGCTCCTATTTCAGATAGCGTATTGGGCTAGGCGGCATCTTAAAGCGCGTGGAATGACGAGTATAATGCACGACTAAACTTCTTTGATAGGGCAATCGGAGCCCCGATTAGATCATTTTATGTTATGGTTAATATAAGAATTCTGCGTAACTCTATCTCATTTATTCAATTTACGCAGTTCCAATTTCAGATAGCGTATTGGGCTAGGCTGCACCTTAAGGCGCATGAAATGGCGAGTAAAATGCACTATTAAACTTCTATGATAGGGCAATCGGAGACCCCATTAGATCATTTTATATTGTTCTTAATATTAGTATTTAGCGTCATTTTATCACATTTTTCAATTTACGTCGCCCCTATTTCAGATAGCGTATTGGGCTAGGTGGCCTCTTAAAGCGCATGAAATGTCGAATAAAATGCACTATTAGACTTCTAGGGTAGGGCAAACAGAGACCCGATTAGATCATTTTATATGATGGTTAATTTAAGAATTCAGCGAAACTCTATAACACTTGTTCAATTTACGTAGCTCCAATTTCAGATAGCATATTGTGCTAGGCGGTTCCTTAAACCGCATGAAATGCCGAGTAAAATGCACTACTAAACTTCCATGATAGGGCAATCAGAGACTCGAATACATCATATTATATTATGGTTAATATATGAATTCAGAGAAATTCTATCACATTTGTTCAATTTACGTCGCTCCTATTTCAGATCGCGTATTGGGCTAGGCGGTACCCTATAGCGCATGAAATGACGAGTAAAATGCACTATTAAACTTCTATGATAGGGCAATCAGAGACCCGAATAGATCGTATTATATTATGGTTAATAAAAGAATTCTGCGCAATTCTATCACATTTGTTAAATTTATATCGCTCCTATTTCAGATAGCGTATTGGGCTAGACGGCACCTTCAAGCGCATGAAATGACGAGTAAAATGCACTATTAAACTTCTATGATTGGGCAATCAGAGACCCGAATATATCGTATTATATTATGGTTAATATAAGAATTTAGCGTAATTCTATCACGTTTGTTCAATTTACGTAGCTCCAATTTCAGATAGCGTATTGTGCTAGGCGGCATCTTAAAGCGCATGAAATGTCGAGTAAAATGCACTACTAAACTTCTCGGATAGGGCAAGCAGAGACCCGATTAGGTCATCTTATATTGTGGTTAAAATAAGAATTCAGCGAACTTTTATCACATTGGTTCAATTTACGTCGCCCCTATTTCAGATAGCGCATTGGGCTAGGCGGCATCTTAAAGGGCATGAAATGTCGAGTAAAATGCACTATTAAACTTCTAGGGTTGGGCAAACAGAGGCCCGATTGGATCATTTTATATTATGTTTAATATAAGAATTCTGCGTAATTCTATCACATTTGTTCAATTTACGTAGCTCCAATTTCAGATAGCGGACTGGGCTAGACGGCACCTTAAAGCGCATGAAATGACGAGTAAAATGCACTACTAAACTTCTTTGATATGGCAATCAGAGACCCGAATAGATCATTTTATATTATTGTTAATATAAGAATTCAGCGAAATTCTATCACATTTGTTCACTTTACGTTGCTTGTATTTCAGATAGCGTTTTGGGCTAGGTCGCATCTTAAAGCGCATGAAGTGACAAGTAAAATATACTACTAACCTTCTATGATAGGGCAATCAGAGACCCGATTAGATCATTTTATATTATGGTTAATATATGAATTCAGAGAAATTCTATCACATTTGTTCAATTTACGTCGCTCCTATTTCAGATCGCGTATTGGGCTAGGCGGTACCTTATAGCGCATGAAATGACGAGTAAAATGCACTATTAAACTTCTATGATAGGGCAATCAGAGACCCGAATAGATCGTATTATATTATGGTTAATAAAAGAATTCTGCGCAATTCTATCACATTTGTTAAATTTATGTCGCTCCTATTTCAGATAGCGTATTGGGCTAGACGGCACCTTCAAGCGCATGAAATGACGAGTAAAATGCACTATTAAACTTCTATGATTGGGCAATCAGAGACCCGAATATATCGTATTATATTATGGTTAATATAAGAATTCAGCGTAATTCTATCACGTTTGTTCAATTTACGTAGCTCCAATTTCAGATAGCGTATTGTGCTAGGCGGCATCTTAAAGCGCATGAAATGTCGAGTAAAATGCACTACTAAACTTCTCGGATAGGGCAAGCAGAGACCCGATTAGGTCATCTTATATTGTGGTTAAAATAAGAATTCAGCGAACTTTTATCACATTGGTTCAATTTACGTCGCTCCTATTTCAGAGAGCGTATTGGGATAGGCCGTATCTTAAAGCGCATGGAATGGCGAGTAAAATGCACTATAAAACTTCTATGATAGGGCAATCAGAGACCCGATTAGATCATTCTATATTATGGTTAATATAAGAATTCTGCGTAATTCTATCACATTTGTTCAATTTATGTCGCTCCTATTTCAGATAGCGTATTGGCCTAGATGGCACCTTAAAGCGCATGAAATGACGTGCAAAATGCACTATTAATCTTCTACGATAGGGCAATCAGAGTCCCGAATAGATCGTATTACATTATGGTTAAAATAAGAATCCTGCGTAATTCTATCACGTTAGTTCAATTTATGTAGCTCCAATTTCAGATAGCGTATTGGACTAGGCGGCACCTTAAAGCGCATGAAATGTCGAGTAGAATGCACTACTAAACTTCTCGGACGGGGCAATCAGAGACCCGATTAGATCATTTTATATTATTGTTAATATAAGAATTCAACGTAATTGCATCACATTTGTTGAATTTATGTCGCTCCTATTTCAGATAGCGTATTGCGCTAGGCGGCACCTTAAAGCGCATGAAATGACGAGTTAAATGCACTATTTATTTTCTATGATTGGGTAATCAGAGACCCGATTCGATCATTTTATATAATGGTTAATTTAAGATTTCAGCGAAACTGTATCACACTTGTTCAATTTACGTAGCTCCAATTTCAGATAGCGCATTGGGCTAGGCGGCATCTTAAAGGGCATGAAATGTCGAGTAAAGTGCACTATTAAGCTTCTAGGTTAAGGCAATCAGAGACCCGATTAGATCATTTTATATTATGGCTAATATAAGAATTCTGCGTAATTCGATCACATGTGTTCAATTTACGTCGCTCCTATTTCAGATAGCGTATTGGGCTAAGCGGCACCTTAAAGCGCATGAAATGAGTAAAATGCACTATTAAACTTCTATGATAGGGCAATCAGAGACCCGATTAGATGGTTTTATATTATTGTTAATATAA
>CAKAJE020001094.1:53786-126163 GCA_916610135.2 Macropis europaea | reverse complement strand
AACATTTGTTCAATTTACGTCGCTCCTATTTCAGATAGCGTATTGGGCTAGTATGCACCTTAAAGGGCGTGAAATGACGAGTAAAATGCACTATTAAACTTCTATGATAGGGCTATCAGAGACACGATTAGATCATTTTATATTATTGTTAATATAAGAATTCAACGTAAGTTTATCACATTTGTTCAATTTATATCGCTCCTATTTCAGATTGCGTATGGGCTAGGCGGCACCATAAAGCGCATGAAATGACGAGTAAAATGCACTATTAAACTTCTATGATAGGGCAATCAGAGACCCGAATAGATCGTATTATATTATGGTTAATATAAGAATTCTGCGTAATTCTTTCACGTTTGTTCAATTTACGTAGCTCCAATTTCAGATAGCGCATTGGACTAGGCGGCATCTTAAAGCGCATGAAATGTCGAGTAAAATGAACTATTAAACTTCTATGATAGGGCAATCAGAGGCCCGAATAGATCATATTATATTATGGTTAATTTAAGAATTCTGCGTAATTCTATCACGTTTGTTCAATTTACGTAGCTCCAACTTCAGATAGCGTATTGGGTTGTGCGGCATCTTAAAGCGCATGAAATGTCTAGTAAAATGCACTATTCAACTTCTAGGGTAGGGCAAACAGAGACCCGATTAGATCATTTTATATTATTGTTAATATAAGAATTCAACGTAATTTTATCACATTTGTTCAATTTATATCGCCCCTATTCAGATAGCGTATTGGGCTAGGCAGCACCTTAAAGCGCATGAAATGACGAGTAAAATGTACTATTAAACTTATGTGATAGGGCAATCAGAGAACCGAATAGATCGTATTATATTATGATTAATATAAGAATTCTGCGTTATTCTATCACGTTTGTTTAATTTACGTAGCTCCAATTTCAGATAGCGTATTGGGCTAGGCGGCATCTTAAAGCGCATGAAATGTCGAGTAAAATGCTCTACTAAACTTCTCGGATAGGGCTAACACAGACCAGATTAGGTCATCTTATATTATGGTTAATATAAGAATCCTGCGAAATTTTATCACATTTGTTCAATTTACGTCACCCCTATTTCAGATAGCGTATTGGGCTAGGCGGGACCTTAAAGCGCATGAAATGACGAGTAAAATGCACTATTAAACTTCTATAGTAGGGCAATCGGAGACCCGAATATATCGTATTATATTATGGTTAATATAAGAATTCTGCGTAATTCTATCACGTTGGTTCAATTTACGTCGCTCCTACTTCAGATAGCGTATTGGGCTAAGGGGCATCTTAAAGCGCATGGACTGACGAGTAAAGTGCACTATTATACTTCTATGGTAGGGCAATCAGAGACCCGATTAGATCATTCTATATTATGGTTAATACAAGAATTCTGCGTAATTCTATTACATTTGTTCCATTTACGTCGCTCCTATTTCAGATAGCGTATTGGGATAGGCGGCATCTTAAAGCGCATGAAATGACGAGTAAAATGCACTATTAAACTTCTATGATAGAGCAATCAGAGACCCGAATAGATCATTTTATATTATGGTTAATATAAGAATTCTGCGTAATTCTATCACATTTGTTCAATTTACGTCGCTCCTATTTCAGATAGCGTATTGGGCTAAGCAGAATCTTAAAGGGCATGAGATGCCGATTAAAATGCACTACTAAACTTCAGTGATACGGTAATCAGAGACACCATTATGTCATGTTATATTATGTTTAATATAAGAATGCAGCGTAATTTTATCACATTTGCTCAATTTACGTCGCTCCTATTTCAGATAGCGTATTGGGCTAGGCGGCACCTTAAAGCGCATGAAATGAGGAGGTAATGCACTGTTAAACTTCTATGATAGGGCAATCAGAGACCCGCATAGATCATATTATATTATGGTTAATATAAGAATTCAGTGTAATTCTATCACATTTGTTCTATTTACGACGCTCCTATTTCAGATAGCGTATTGGGCTAAACGGCACCTTAAAGCGCATGAAATGGCGAGTAAAATGCACTATTAAACTTCTACGGTAGGGTAAACAGAGACCCGAATTGGTCGTATTATATTATGGTTAATATAAGAATTCTGCGTAATTGTATCACATTTGTTCAATTAACGTCGGTCCTGTTTCAGATAGCGTATTGGGCTAGGGGGCACCTTGAAGCACATGAAATGACGAGTACAATGTAATATTCAACTTCAACGATAGGGCAATCATAGACCAGATTAGATCATTTTATATTATGGTTAATATAAGAATTCTGCGTAATTGTATCACATTTGTTCAATTTACGTCGCTCCTATTTCAGATAGCGTATTGGGCTAAGCAGAAACTTAAAGGGCATGAGATGCCGATTAAAATGCACTACTAAACTTCAGTGATACGGTAATCAGAGACACCATTATGTCATGTTATATTATGTTTAATATAAGGACGCAGCGTAATTCTATCACATTTGTTCAATTTACGTCGCTCCTATTTCAGATAGCGTATTGGGCTAAGCGGCACCTTAAAGCGCATGAAATGACGAGTAAAATGCACTACTGAGCTACTTTGATAGGGCAATCAGTGACCCGATTAGATCATTTTATGTTATAGTTAATATAAGAATTCTGCGTAACTCTATCACATTTATTCAATTTACGCAGCTCCAATTTCAGATAGCGTATTTGGCTAGGATGCACCTTAAAGCACATGAAATGACGACTAAAATGCAGTATTAAACTTCTATGATAGGGCAATCTGAGACCCGATTAGATCATTGTATATTATGGTTAATATAAGAATTACGCGTAGTTCTATCACATTTGTTCAATTTACGTATCTCCAATATGAGACAGCGGATTGGGCTAGACGGCACCTTAAAGCCCATGAAATGGCAATTAAATTGCACAACTAAACTTCTCTGGTAGGGCAATCAGAGACCCGATTAGGTCATCTTATATTATGATTAATATATGAATTCAGCGAAATTCTATCACATTTGTTCAATTTACGTCGATCCTTTTTCAGAAAGCATATTGGGTCAAGCGGCACCTTAAAGCGCATGAAATGTCGAGTAAAATGCACTACTAAACTTCTTGGATAGGGCAATCAGAGACCCGATTAGGTCATGTTATATTATGATTAATATAAGGATGCAGCGTAATTCTATCACAATTGTTCAATTTACGTCGCTCCTATTTCAGAGAGCGTATTGGGCTAGGCGGCATCTTAAAGAGCGTGGCATGACCAGTAAAATGCACTACTAACCTTCTATGATAGGGCAATCAGAGACCCGATTAGATCATGTTATATTAGGGTTAATATAAGAATACAGCTTAATTTCATCACATTTGATCAATTTACGTCGCCCCTATTTCGGATAGCGTATTGGGCTAGGCGGCACCTTAAAGCGCATGAAATAACGAGTATAATGCACTACTAAACTTCTTTGATAGGGCAATCAGAGACCCGATTAGAACATTTTATATTATTGTTAATATAAGAATGCAGCGTAATTTTATCACATTTGTTCAATTTACGTTGCTCCTATTTCAGATGGCATATTGGGCTAGGCGGCATCATATAGCGCACGAAATGTCGAGTAAAATGCACTACAGAACTTCTAGGATAGGGCAATCAGAGACCCGATTAGATCATCTTATATTATAGTTAATTTAAGAATTCGTCGTAACTCTATCACATTTGATCAATTCACGTAGCTCCAATTTCAGATAGCGGATTGGCCTAGGCGGCTCCTTAAAGCGCATGAGATTACGAGTAAAATGCACTATTAAACTTCTATGATAGGGCAAGCAGAGTCCCGATTAGATCATTTTATATTATTGTTAATATAAGAATCGTGCGTTATTCTATCACATTTGTTCAAATTACGTCGCTCATATTCCAGATAATATATTGGGCTTGGCGGCAACTTAAAGCGCGTGGAATGACGAGTAAAATGCACTCCTAACCTTCTATGATAGAGCAATCAGAGACCCGAATAGATCATTTTATACTATGGTTAATATAAGAATTCAGCGAAATTCTATCATATTTATTCAATTTACGCAGCTCCAATTTCAGATAGCGTATTGGGCTAGGCTTCACCTTAAAGCGCATGAAATGACGAGTAAAATGCACTATTAAACTTTTATGATAGGGCAATCAGAGAACCGATTAGATCATTTTAAATTATAGTTAATATAAGAATTCTACGTAATTCTATCACATTTGTTCAATTTACGTCGCTCCTTTTTCAGAAAGCGTATTGGGTTAAGCGGCACATTAAAGCGCATGAAATGACGAGTAAAATGCACTATTAAACTTCTATGATAGGGCAATCAGAGACCCGATTAGATCATTTTAAATTATGGTTAAGATAAGAATTCTGCGTAAGTCTATCACATTTGTTCAATTTACGACGCTCCTATTTCAGATAGCGTATGGTCGAGGCGGCATCTTAAAGCGCATGAAATGTGGAGTAAAATGCACAACAAAACTTCTCGGATAGGGCCATCAGAGATCCGATTAGGTTATTTTAAATTATGGTTAATATAAGAATTCTGCGTAATTCTATCACATTTGTACAATTTACGTCGCTTCTATTTCAGATAGCGTATTGGGCTAAGCGGCACCTTAAAGCGTATAGAATGACGAGTAAAATGCAGTACTAAACTTCTTTGATAGGGCAATCAGAGACCCGATGAGATCATTTTATATTATTGTTAATATGAGAATTCTGCGTAACTCTATCACATTTATTCAATTTACGTAGCTGCAATATCCGATAGCGTATTGGGCTAGTCGGCACCTTAAAGCGCATGAAATGACGAGTAAAATGCACTATTAAACATCTATGATACGACAATCAGAGACCCGATTAGATCATTTTAAATTATGGTTAATATAAGAATTCTGCGTAATTCTATCACATTTGTTCAATTTACGTAGCTCCTATTTCAGATAGCGTATTTGGCTAAGCGGCATCACAATGCGCATGAAATGGCGAGTAAAATGCACTATTAAACTTCTAGGGTAGGGCAAACAGAGACCCGATTAGATAATTTTATATTATGGTTAATTTAAGAATTCAGCAAAATTCTATCACGTTTGTCCTATTTACGTCGCTCCTATTTCAGATAGCGTACTGTGCTAGGCGGCATCTCAAAACTCATGAAATGACGAGTGGAATGCACTATTAAACTTCTAGGTTAGGGCGAACAGAGACCCGATTAGATCATTTTACATTATGGTTAATATAAGAATTCAGCGAAATTCTCTCACATTTCTTCAATATGCGTCGCTCCTATTTCAGATAGCGTATTAGGCTATGCGGCATCTCAAAGCGCATGAAATGGCGAGTAAAATGCGCTATTAAACTTCTGGGGTAGGGCAAACAGAGACCCGATTAGATCATTTTAATTCATGGTTAATATAAGAATTCTGCGTAATTCTATCATGTTTGTTCAATTTACGTAGCTCCAACTTCAGATAGCGTATTGGGCTAGGCGGCATCTTAAAGCGCATGAAATGTCGAGTAAAATGCACTATTAAACTTCTAGGGTAGGGCAAACAGGGACCCGACGAGGTCATTTTATACTATGGTTAATACAAGAATTCAGCGAAATTCTATCACATTTGTTCAATTTACGTCGCTCCTACTTCTGATAGTGTATTGGGCTAATCGGCACCTTAAAGCGCATGAAAAACGAGTAAAATGCACAATTAAACTGCTATCATAGGGCAATCAGAGACCCGATTAGATCATTTTATATTATTGTTAATATAATTATTCAACGTAATTTTATCACATTTATTCAATTTACGTCGCTCCTATTTCAGGTAGCGTATTGGGCTAGGTGGCATCTTAAAGCGCATGAATTGTCGAGTGAAATGCACTATTAAACTTCTATGACAGGGCAATCAGAGACCCGAGTAGATCATATTATATTATGGTTAATATAAGAATTCTGCGTAATTCTATCACATTTGTTAAATTTGCGTCGCTCCTATTTCAGATAGCGTATAGGGCTATGTGGCATCTTAAAGCGCATGAAATGTCGAGTAAAATGCACTACTAAACTTCTACGATTGGGCAATCAGAGTCCCGATTAGATCATCTTATATTATTGCTAATTTATGAATTCATCGTAACTCTATCACATTTGTCCAATTCACGTCGCTCCTACACCAGATATCGTATTCAGCTAGGCGGCACCTTAAAGTGCATGAAATGGCGAATAAAATGCACTACTAACCTTCTCGGATACGGCCATCAGAGACCCAATTAGATAATTTTATATTATGGTTAATATAAGAATTCAGTGAAATCTCATCGCGTTTGTTCAATTCACGTTGCTCCTATTTCAGATAGCGTATTGGGCTAGGCGGCACCTCAAAGCGCATGAAATGACGACTCAAATGCACTATTAAACTTCTATGATAGGGCAATCAGTGACCCGTATAGATCATATTATATTATTGTTAATATAAGAATTCTGCGTAATTCTCTCACATTTGTTCAATTTACTTTGCTTCTATTTCAGATAGCGTATTGGGATAGGCGGCATCTTAAAGCGCATGAAATGTCGAGTAAAATGCACCACTAAACTTCTAGGATAGGGCAATCAGAGACCCGCTTAGGTCATCTTATATTATGATTAATATAAGAATTCAGCGTAATTCTATCACATTTGTTCAATTTATGTCGGTCCTATTTCAGATAGCGTATTGGGCTAGGGGGCACATTAAAGCGCATGAAATGACGAGTAAAATGCACTATTAAGCTTCTGTGATAGGGCAATCAGAGACCCGATTAGATCATTTTAAATTATGGTTAAGATAAGTATTCTGCGTAATTCTATCACATTTGTTCAATTTACGTCGCTCGTATTTCATATAGCGTTTGGGCTAGGCGGCATCTTAAAGCGCGTGGGATGACGAGTAAAATGCACTACTATCCTTCTATGATAGGGCAATCAGAGAACCGATTAGATCATTTTATATTATGGTTAATATAAGAAATCAGCGAAATTCTACCACATTTGTTCAATTTACGTCGCTCCTATTTCAGATAGCGTATTGGGCTCAGCGTCATCTTAACGCGTATGAAATGTCGAGTAAAATTCACTACTAAACTTCTAGGATAGGGCAATCAGAGACCCGATTAGATCATCTTATATTATGATTAATATAAGAATTCAGCGTAATTCTATCACATTTGTTCAATTTACGTCGCTCCAACTTCAGACAGCGTATCGGGATAAGCGGCACCTTAAAGCGCATGAAATGCCGAGCAAAATGCACTATTAAACTTCTATGATAGGGCAATCAGAGACCCGATTAGGTCTTTTTATATTATGGTTAATACAAGAATTCAGTGAAATTCTATCATATTCGTTCAATTTACGTCGGTCCAACTACAGATAGTGTATTGGGCTAGACAGCACCTTAAAGCGCATGAAATGGCGAGTAAAATGCACTACTAAACTTCTCGGATAGGGCAATAAGAGACCCGACTAGGTCATCTTATATTATAATTAATATAAGAATTCAGCGTAATTCTATCACCTTCGTTCAATTTACGTCACTCCTATTTCAGATATCGTATTGGGCTAGGTGGCATCTTAAAGCGCATGAAATATCGATTGAAATGAACTACTAAACTTCCCGGATAGGGCAATCAGACACCCGATTAGGTCATCTTATATTATGATTAATATAAGAATTCAGCGTAATTCTATCACATTTGTTCAATTTACGTCGCTCCTATATCATATAGCGTTCGAGCTAGGCGGCATCTTAAAGCGCATGACATGGCGAGCAAAATGCACTGTTAAACTTCTAGGATAGGGCAATCAGAGACCCGATTAGATCATCTTATATTATGATTAATATAAGAATTCAGTGCAATCCTATCACATTTGTTCAATTTACGTCGCTCCTATTTCAGATAGCGTATTGGGCTATGCGGCACCTTGAAGCGCATGAAATGTCGAGTAAAATGCACTGTTAAACTTCTATGATAGGGCAATCAGAGACCCGAATAGATCATATTATATTATGGTTAATATAAGAATTCTGCGTAATTCTATCACATTTGTTCAATTTCTGTCGCTCCTATTTCATATAGCGTATTGGGCTAGGCGGCACCTTAAAGCGCATGAAATGACGAGTAACATGCTCTATTAAACTTCTATGATAGGGCAATCAGAGACCCGAATACATCGTATTATATTATGGTTCATATTTGAATTCTGCGTAATTCTATCACGTTTGTTCAATTTACGTAGCCCCAATTTCAGATAGCGTATTGGACTAGGCGGCACCTTAAAGCGCATGAAATGTCGAGTAAAATGCACTACTAAACTTCTCGGATAGGGCAATCAGAGACCCGATTTGGTCATCTCATATTATGGTTAATTTAAGAATTCAGCGAAATTCTATCACATTTGTTCATTTTACGACGCTCCTACTTCAGATAGTATATTGGGCAAGGCGGCACCTTAAAGCGCGTGGAATGACGAGTAGAATGCAATACTAACCTTCTATGATAGGGCAATCAGAGACCCAAATAGATCATATTATATTATGGTTAATATAAGAATTCTGCGTAATTCTATCACGTTTGTTCAATTTACGTCGCTCCTACTTCAGATAGCGTATTGGGCTAAGCGGCATCTTAAAGCGCGTGGAATGACCAGTAACATGCACTACTAACCTTCTATGATAGGGCAATCAGAGACCCGATTAGATCATTTTATATTATGGTTAATATAAGAATTCAGCGAAATTCTATCACATTTGTTCAATTTACGTCGCTCCTATTTCAGATAGCGTATTGGGCTAGTATGCACCTTAAAGGGCGTGAAATGACGAGTAAAATGCACTATTAAACTTCTATGATAGGGCAATCAGAGACCCGAATAGATCATGTTATATTATGGTTAATATAAGAATTCAGCGAAATTCAATCACATTTGTTCAATTTACGTCGCTCCTATTTCAGATAGCGTATTGTGCTAAGCGGCACCTTAAAGCGCATGAAATGACGAGTAAAATGCACTATTAAACTTCTATGGTGGGGCAATCAGAGACCCGAATTGCTCGTATTATATTATGGTTAATATAAGAATTCTGCGTAATTCGATCACATTTGTTCAATTTACGTCGCCCCTATTTCAGTTAGCGTATTGGGCTAGGTGGCATCTTCAAGCGTATGAAATGTCGAGTAAAATGCACTATTCAACTTCTATGATAGGGCAATCATAGACCCGGTTAGATCATTTTATATTATGGTTAATATAAGAATTCTGCGTAACTCTATCACATTTATTCCATTTTCGTCGCTCCTATTTCAGATAGCGTATTGGGCTAAGCAGAATCTTAAAGGGCATGAAATGAAAAGTAAGATGCACTACTAAACTTCTAGGATAGGGGAATCAGACACCCGATTAGTGCATCTCATATTATGATTGATATAAGAATTCAGCGTAACTCTATCACATTTCTTCAACTTACGTCGCTCCAATTTCAGATAGCGTATTTTGCTAGGCGGCATCTTAAAGCGCGTGGAATGCCGAGTAAAATGCACTACTAACCTTCTATGACAGGGCAATCAGAGACCCGATTAGATCATTTTATATTAAGGTTAATATAAGAATTCCGCGAAATTCTATCACATTTGTTCAATTCACGTAGCTCCTATTTCAGATAGCGTATTTGGCTAATCGGCACCTTAAAGCGCATGAAATGACGAGTAAAATGCACCGTTAAACTTTTATGATAGGGAAATCAGAGACCAGATTAGATCATCTTATATTATTGTTAATGTATGAATTCATCGTAACTCTATCACATTTGTTCAATTCACGTCGCTCCTATTTCAGATAGTATATTGGGCTAGGCGGCATCTTAAAGCGCGTGGAATGGCGAGTAAAATGCACTATTAAACTTCTATGATAGGGCAATCAGAGACCCGATTAGATCATTTTATATTATGGTTAATATAAGAATTATGCGTAATTCTATCACATTTGCTCAATTTACGTCGCTCCTATTTCAGATAGCGTATTGGGCTAGGCGGCACCTTAAAGCGCATGAAATGACGAGGTAATGCACTGTTAAACTTCTATGATAGGGCAATCAGAGACCCGAATAGATCGTTTTATATTATGGTTAATATAAGAATTCTGCCTAATTCTATCACATTTGTTCAATTTACGTCGCTCCTATTTCAGATAGCGTATTGGGCTAAGCAGAATCTTAAAGGGCATGAGATGCCGATTAAAATGCACTACTAAACTTCAGTGATACGGTAATCAGAGACACCATTATGTCATGTTATATTATGTTTAATATAAGAATGCAGCGTAATTTTATCACATTTGCTCAATTTACGTCGCTCCTATTTCAGATAGCGTATTGGGCTAGGCGGCACCTTAAAGCGCATGAAATGAGGAGGTAATGCACTGTTAAACTTCTATGATAGGGCAATCAGAGACCCGCATAGATCATATTATATTATGGTTAATATAAGAATTCAGTGTAATTCTATCACATTTGTTCTATTTACGACGCTCCTATTTCAGATAGCGTATTGGGCTAAACGGCACCTTAAAGCGCATGAAATGGCGAGTAAAATGAACTATTCAACTTCTACGGTAGGGTAAACAGAGACCCGAATTGGTCGTATTATATTATGGTTAATATAAGAATTCTGCGTAATTCTATCACATTTGTTCAATTTACGTCGCCCCTATTTCAGATAGCGTATTGGGCTAGGTGGCATCTTAAAGCGCATGAAATGTCGAGTAAAATGCAGTGCTAAACTTCTATGATAGTGCAATCAGAGACCCGATTAGATCATTTTATATTATGGTTAATATAAGAATTCTGCGTAATTGTATCACATTTGTTCAATTAACGTCGGTCCTGTTTCAGATAGCGTATTGGGCTAGGGGGCACCTTAAAGCACATGAAATGACGAGTACAATGTAATATTCAACTTCAACGATAGGGCAATCATAGACCAGATTAGATCATTTTATATTATGGTTAATATAAGAATTCTGCGTAATTGTATCACATTTGTTCAATTTACGTCGCTCCTATTTCAGATAGCGTATTTGGGATAGGCGGCACCTTAAAACGCATGAAATGACGAGTAAAATGCACTATTAAACTTCTGTGATAGGGCAATCAGAGATCCGATTAGGTCATTTTAAATTATGGTTAATATATGAATTCTGCGTAATTGTATCACATTTGTTCAATTTACGTCGCTCCTATTTCAGATAGCGCATTGAGCGATGCGGCATCTTAAAGCGCATGAAATGTCGAGCAAGATGCACTACTAATCTTCTCGGATAGGGCAATCGGAGACACGATTAGGTCATCTTATAATATGATTAATATAAGAATTCAGCGTAATTCTATCACACTTGTTCAAATTACGTCGCTCCTATTCCAGATAATATATTGGGCTTGGCGGCAACTTAAAGCGCGTGGAATGGCGAGTAAAATGCACTCCTAACCTTCTATGATAGAGCAATCAGAGACCCGATTAGATCATTTTACATTATGGTTAATACAAGAATACAGCGAATTTCTATCACATTTGTTCAATTTACGTCGCTCCTATTTCAGATAGCGCATTGAGCGATGCGGCATCTTAAAGCGCATGAAATGTCGAGCAAGATGCACTACTAATCTTCTCGGATAGGGCAATCGGAGACACGATTAGGTCATCTTATAATATGATTAATATAAGAATTCAGCGTAATTCTATCACACTTGTTCAAATTACGTCGCTCCTATTCCAGATAATATATTGGGCTTGGCGGCAACTTAAAGCGCGTGGAATGGCGAGTAAAATGCACTCCTAACCTTCTATGATAGAGCAATCAGAGACCCGATTAGATCATTTTACATTATGGTTAATACAAGAATACAGCGAATTTCTATCACATTTGTTCAATTTACGTCGCTCCTATTTCAGATAGCGTATTGGGCTAAGCAGAATCTTAAAGGGCATGAGATGCCGATTAAAATGCACTACTAAACTTCAGTGATACGGTAATCAGAGACACCATTATGTCATGTTATATTATGTTTAATATAAGGATGCAGCGTAATTCTATCACATTTGTTCAATTTACGTCGCTCCTATTTCAGATAGCGTATTGGGCTAAGCGGCACCTTAAAGCGCATGAAATGACGAGTAAAATGCACTACTGAGCTACTTTGATAGGGCAATCAGTGACCCGATTAGATCATTTTATGTTATAGTTAATATAAGAATTCTGCGTAACTCTATCACATTTATTCAATTTACGCAGCTCCAATTTCAGATAGCGTATTTGGCTAGGATGCACCTTAAAGCACATGAAATGACGACTAAAATGCAGTATTAAACTTCTATGATAGGGCAATCTGAGACCCGATTAGATCATTGTATATTATGGTTAATATAAGAATTATGCGTAGTTCTATCACATTTGTTCAAATTACGTCGCTCCTATTCCAGATAATATATTGGGCTTGGCGGCAACTTAAAGCGCGTGGAATGACGAGTAAAATGCACTCCTAACCTTCTATGATAGAGCAATCAGAGACCCGATTAGATCATTTTATACTATGGTTAATATAAGAATTCAGCGAAATTCTATCACATTTGTTCAATTTACGTCGTTCCTATTTCAGATAGCGTATTGGGCTATGTGGCATCTTAAAGCGCATGAAATGTCGAGTAAAATGCACTACTAAACTTCTTGGATAGGGCAATCAGAGACCCGATTAGGTCATGTTATATTATGATTAATATAAGGATGCAGCGTAATTCTATCACAATTGTTCAATTTACGTCGCTCCTATTTCAGAGACCGTATTGGGATAGGCGGCATCTTAAAGAGCGTGGCATGACCAGTAAAATGCACTACTAACCTTCTATGATAGGGCAATCAGAGACCCGATTAGATCATTTTATATTATGGTTAATATAAGAATACAGCTTAATTTCATCACATTTGATCAATTTACGTCGCCCCTATTTCGGATAGCGTATTGGGCTAGGCGGCACCTTAAAGCGCATGAAATAACGAGTATAATGCACTACTAAACTTCTTTGATAGGGCAATCAGAGACCCGATTAGATCATTTTATATTATTGTTAATATAAGAATGCAGCGTAATTTTATCACATTTGTTCAATTTACGTCGCTCCTATTTCAGGTAGCGTATTGGGCTAGGTGGCATCTTAAAGCGCGTGGAATGACGAGTAAAATGCACTACTAACCATCTATGGTAGGGCAATGAGAGACCCGATTAGATCATTTTATATTATGGTTAATATAAGAATTCAGCGAAATTCTATCACATTTGTTCAATTTACGTTGCTCCTATTTCAGATGGCATATTGGGCTAGGCGGCATCATATAGCGCACGAAATGTCGAGTAAAATGCACTACAGAACTTCTAGGATAGGGCAATCAGAGACCCGATTAGATCATCTTATATTATAGTTAATTTAAGAATTCGTCGTAACTCTATCACATTTGATCAATTCACGTAGCTCCAATTTCAGATAGCGGATTGGCCTAGGCGGCTACTTAAAGCGCATGAGATTACGAGTAAAATGCACTATTAAACTTCTATGATAGGGCAAGCAGAGACCCGATTAGATCATTTTATATTATTGTTAATATAAGAATCGTGCGTTATTCTATCACATTTGTTCAAATTACGTCGCTCCTATTCCAGATAATATATTGGGCTTGGCGGCAACTTAAAGCGCGTGGAATGACGAGTAAAATGCACTCCTAACCTTCTATGATAGAGCAATCAGAGACCCGATTAGATCATTTTATACTATGGTTAATATAAGAATTCAGCGAAATTCTATCATATTTGTTCAATGTACGTCGCTCCTATTTCAGATAGTGTAATGGGCTAAGCGGCATCTCATAGCGCATGAAATGGCGAGTAAAATGCACTATTAAACTTCTACGGTAGGGCAAACAGAGACCCGATTAGATGATTTTATATTATGGTTAATTTAAGAATTCAGCGAAATTCTATCACATTTGTTCAATCTACGTCGCTCCTACTTCAGATCGCGTATTGGGCAAAGCGGCATCTCATAGCGCATGAAATGGCGTGTAAAATGCACTATTAAACTTCTACGGTAGGGCAAACAGAGACCCGATTAGATGATTTTATATTATGGTGAATATAAGAATTCAGCGAAATTCTATCACATTTGTTCAATTTACGTGGATCCTATTTCAGATAGCGTATTGGGCAAAGCGGCATCTCATAGCGCATGAAATGGCGAGTAAAATGCACTATTAAACTTCTAGGGTAGGGCGAACAGAGAGCCGATTAGATCATTTTACATTATGGTTAATATAAGAATTCAGCGAAATTCAATCACATTTGTTCAATTTACGTCGCTCCTATTTCAGATAGCGTATTGGGCAAAGCGGCATCTCATAGCGCATGAAATGGCGAGTAAAATGCACTATTAAACTACGAGGGTAAGGCAACCAGAGTGCCGATTAGATCATTTTATATTATGGTTAATTTAAGAATTCAGCGAAATTCTATCACATTCGTTCAATTTACGTGGCTCCTATTTCAGATAGCGTGTTGGGCTAAGCGGCATCTCAAAGCGCATGGAATGGCGAGTAAAATGCACTATCAAACTTCTAGGGTAAGGAATACAGAGACCCGATTACATCATTTTATACTACGGTTAATATAAGAATTTAGCGTAATTCTATCACATTTGTTCAATTTTCGTCGCTCCTATTTCAAATAGCGTACTGGGCTAGGCGGCATCTTAAGGCGCGTGGAATGGCGAGCAAAATGCACTATTAAACTTCTATGATAGGGCAATCAGAGACCCGATCAGATCATTTTATATTTTGTTTAATATAAGAATTCTGCGAAATTCTATCACATTTGTTCAATTTACGCCGCTCCTATTTCAGATAGCGTATTGGGCTAAGCGGCATCTCAAAGCGCATGAAATGGCGAGTAAATTGCACTATTAAACTTCTACGGTACGGCAAACAGAGACCCGATTAAATCATTTTATATTACGTTTAATTTAAGAATTTAGCGAAATTCTATCACATTTGATCAATTTACGTCGCTTCTATTTCAGATAGCGTATTGGGCTAAGCGGCATCTCAAAGCGCTTGAAATGGCGAGTGAAATGCACTATTAAACTTCGAGGGTAAGGCAACCAGAGTACCGATTAGATCATTTTATATTACGGTTAATATAAGAATTCAGCTTAATTCTATCACATTTGTTCAATTTACGTCGCTCCTATTTCAGATAGCGTATTGGGCTAAGCGGCATCTCAAAGCGCATGAAATGGCGAGTGAAATGCACGACAAAACTTCTAGGGTAAAGCAAACAGAGACCCGATTAGATCATTTTATATTACGGTTAATATAAGAATGCAGCGTAATTCTATCACATTTGTTCAATTTACGTCGCTCCTATTTCAGATAACGTATTCGGTTAAGCGGCATCTCAAAGCGCATGAAATGGCGAGTAAAATGCACTATTAATCTTCGAGGGTAAGGCAACCAGAGTACGGATTAGATCATTTTATATTATGGTTAATTTAAGAATTCAGCGATATTCTATCACGTTTGTTCAATTGACGTCGCTGCTATTTCAGATAACGTATTCGGCTAAGCGGCATCTCAAAGCGCATGAAATGGCGAGTAAAATGCACTATTAAACTACGAGGGTAAGGCAACCAGAGTACCGATTAGATCATTTTATATTATGGTTAATTTAAGAATTCAGCGAAATTCTATCACATTCGTTCAATTTACGTGGCTCCTATTTCAGATAGCGTGTTGGGCTAAGCGGCATCTCAAAGCGCATGGAATGGCGAGTAAAATGCACTATCAAACTTCTAGGGTATGGAATACAGAGACCCGATTACATCATTTTATACTACGGTTAATATAAGAATTTAGCGTAATTCTATCACATTTGTTCAATATTCGTCGCTCCTATTTCAGATAGCGTACTGGGCTAGGCGGCATCTTAAGGCGCGTGGAATGGCGAGCAAAATGCACTATTAAACTTCTATGATAGGGCAATCAGAGACCCGATCAGATCATTTTATATTTTGTTTAATATAAGAAGTCTGCGAAATTCTATCACATTTGTTCAATTTACGTCGCTCCTATTTCAGATAGCGTATTGGGCTAAGCGGCATCTCAAAGCGCATGAAATGACGAGTGACGTGCACTATTAAACTTCTAGGGTAGGGCGAACAGAGACCCGATTAGATCATTTTACGTTATGGTTAATATAAGAATTCAGCGAAATTCTATCACATTTGTTCAATTTAAGTCGCTCCTGTTTCAGATAGCGTATTCGACTAAGCAGCATCTCAAAGCGCATGAAATGACGAGTAAAATGCACTATTAAACTTCTAGGGTAGGGCGAACAGAGAGCCGATTAGATCATTTTACATTATGGTTAATATAAGAATTCAGCGAAATTCAATCACATTTGTTCAATTTACGTCGCTCCTATTTCAGATAGCGTATTGGGCAAAGCGGCATCTCATAGCGCATGAAATGGCGAGTAAAATGCACTATTAAACTACGAGGGTAAGGCAACCAGAGTGCCGATTAGATCATTTTATATTATGGTTAATTTAAGAATTCAGCGAAATTCTATCACATTCGTTCAATTTACGTGGCTCCTATTTCAGATAGCGTGTTGGGCTAAGCGGCATCTCAAAGCGCATGGAATGGCGAGTAAAATGCACTATCAAACTTCTAGGGTAAGGAATACAGAGACCCGATTACATCATTTTATACTACGGTTAATATAAGAATTTAGCGTAATTCTATCACATTTGTTCAATTTTCGTCGCTCCTATTTCAAATAGCGTACTGGGCTAGGCGGCATCTTAAGGCGCGTGGAATGGCGAGCAAAATGCACTATTAAACTTCTATGATAGGGCAATCAGAGACCCGATCAGATCATTTTATATTTTGTTTAATATAAGAATTCTGCGAAATTCTATCACATTTGTTCAATTTACGCCGCTCCTATTTCAGATAGCGTATTGGGCTAAGCGGCATCTCAAAGCGCATGAAATGGCGAGTAAATTGCACTATTAAACTTCTACGGTACGGCAAACAGAGACCCGATTAAATCATTTTATATTACGTTTAATTTAAGAATTTAGCGAAATTCTATCACATTTGATCAATTTACGTCGCTCCTATTTCAGATAGCGTATTGGGCTAAGCGGCATCTCAAAGCGCTTGAAATGGCGAGTGAAATGCACTATTAAACTTCGAGGGTAAGGCAACCAGAGTACCGATTAGATCATTTTATATTACGGTTAATATAAGAATTCAGCTTAATTCTATCACATTTGTTCAATTTACGTCGCTCCTATTTCAGATAGCGTATTGGGCTAAGCGGCATCTCAAAGCGCATGAAATGGCGAGTGAAATGCACGACAAAACTTCTAGGGTAAAGCAAACAGAGACCCGATTAGATCATTTTATATTACGGTTAATATAAGAATGCAGCGTAATGCTATCACATTTGATCAATTTACGTCGCTCCTATTTCAGATAACGTATTCGGTTAAGCGGCATCTCAAAGCGCATGAAATGGCGAGTAAAATGCACTATTAATCTTCGAGGGTAAGGCAACCAGAGTACGGATTAGATCATTTTATATTATGGTTAATTTAAGAATTCAGCGATATTCTATCACGTTTGTTCAATTGACGTCGCTGCTATTTCAGATAACGTATTCGGCTAAGCGGCATCTCAAAGCGCATGAAATGGCGAGTAAAATGCACTATTAAACTACGAGGGTACGGCAACCAGAGTACCGATTAGATCATTTTATATTATGGTTAATTTAAGAATTCAGCGAAATTCTATCACATTCGTTCAATTTACGTGGCTCCTATTTCAGATAGCGTGTTGGGCTAAGCGGCATCTCAAAGCGCATGGAATGGCGAGTAAAATGCACTATCAAACTTCTAGGGTATGGAATACAGAGACCCGATTACATCATTTTATACTACGGTTAATATAAGAATTTAGCGTAATTCTATCACATTTGTTCAATATTCGTCGCTCCTATTTCAGATAGCGTACTGGGCTAGGCGGCATCTTAAGGCGCGTGGAATGGCGAGCAAAATGCACTATTAAACTTCTATGATAGGGCAATCAGAGACCCGATCAGATCATTTTATATTTTGTTTAATATAAGAAGTCTGCGAAATTCTATCACATTTGTTCAATTTACGTCGCTCCTATTTCAGATAGCGTATTGGGCTAAGCGGCATCTCAAAGCGCATGAAATGACGAGTGACGTGCACTATTAAACTTCTAGGGTAGGGCGAACAGAGACCCGATTAGATCATTTTACGTTATGGTTAATATAAGAATTCAGCGAAATTCTATCACATTTGTTCAATTTAAGTCGCTCCTGTTTCAGATAGCGTATTCGACTAAGCAGCATCTCAAAGCGCATGAAATGACGAGTAAAATGCACTATTAAATTTCTAGGGTAGGGCAAACAGAGACCCGATTAGATCATTTTATATTATGGTTAATATAAGAATTCAGAGTAGTTCTATCACATTTGTTCACTTTACGTCGATCCTATTTCAGATAGCGTATTGGGCTATGCATCATCTCAAAGCACATGAAATGGCGAGTAAAATGCACTATTATACTTCTAGGGTAAGGCAAACAGAGACCCAATTAGATCATTTTATATTACGGTTAATATAAGAATGCAGCGTAATTCTATCACATTTGTTCAATTTAAGTCGCTCGAATTTCAGATAGCGTATTGGGCTATGCGGCATCTCAAAGCGCATGAAATGGCGAGTAAACTGCACCATCAAACTTCTAGGGTAGGGCGAACAGAGAGCCGATTAGATCATTTTACATTATGGTTAATATAAGAATTCAGCGAAATTCAATCACATTTGTTCAATTTACGTCGCTCCTATTTCACATAGCGTATTGGGATAAGCGGCATCTCAAAGCGCATGCAATGGCGAGTAAAATGCACTATTAAACTTCTAGGGTAGGGCAACCAGAGACCCGATTAGATCATTTTATATTATGGTTAATATAAGAATTCAGCGTAGTTCTATCACATTTGTTCAATTTACGTCGCTCCTATTTCAGATAGCGTATTGGGCTAAGCGTCATCTCAAAGCACATGAAATGGCGAGTAAAATGCACTATTATACTTCTAGGGCAGGGCGAACAGAGAGCCGATTAGATCATTTTACATTATGGTTAATATAAGAATTCAGCGAAATTCTATCACATTTGTTCAATTTACGTCGATCCTATTTCAGATAGAGTATTGGGCTACGCGGCATCTCAAAGCGCATGAAATGCCGAGTAAAATGCACTATCGAACTTCTAGGGTAAGGCAAACAGAGACCCGATGGGATCATTTTATATTACGGTTAATATAAGAATGCAGCGTAATTCTATCATATTTGTTCAATTTACGTCGCTCCCATTTCAGATAGCGTATTGGGCTAAGATGCATCTTAAAGCGCATGGAATGGCGAGTAAAATGCACTATGAAACTTCTAGGGTAAGGCAAACAGAGACCCGATTAGATCATTTTACATTATGGTTAATATAAGAATTCAGCGAAATTCTATCACATTTGTTCAATTTACGTCGATCCTATTTCAGATAGCGTATTGGGCAAAGCGGCATCTCATAGCGCATGAAATGGCGAGTAAAATGCACTATTAAACTACGAGGGTAAGGCAACCGGAGTACCGATTAGATCATTTTATATTATGGTTAATTTAAGAATTCAGCGAAATTCTATCACATTCGTTCAATTTACGTGGCTCCTATTTCAGATAGCGTGTTGGGCTAAGCGGCATCTCAAAGCGCATGGAATGGCGAGTAAAATGCACTATCAAACTTCTAGGGTAAGGAATACAGAGACCCGATTACATCATTTTATACTACGGTTAATATAAGAATTTAGCGTAATTCTATCACATTTGTTCAATTTTCGTCGCTCCTATTTCAGATAGCGTACTGGGCTAGGCGGCATCTTAAGGCGCGTGGAATGGCGAGTAAAATGCACTATTAAACTTCCATGATAGGGCAATCAGAGACCCGATCAGATCATTTTATATTTTGTTTAATATAAGAATTCTGCGTAATTGTATCACATTTGTTCAATTAACGTCGGTCCTGTTTCAGATAGCGTATTGGGCTAGGGGGCACCTTAAAGCACATGAAATGACGAGTACAATGTAATATTCAACTTCAACGATAGGGCAATCATAGACCAGATTAGATCATTTTATATTATGGTTAATATAAGAATTCTGCGTAATTGTATCACATTTGTTCAATTTACGTCGCTCCTATTTCAGATAGCGTATTTGGGATAGGCGGCACCTTAAAACGCATGAAATGACGAGTAAAATGCACTATTAAACTTCTGTGATAGGGCAATCAGAGATCCGATTAGGTCATTTTAAATTATGGTTAATATATGAATTCTGCGTAATTCTATCACATTTGTTCAATTTACGTCGCTCCTATTTCAGATAGCGCATTGAGCGATGCGGCATCTTAAAGCGCATGAAATGGCCAGTAAAATTCACTATTAAACATCTAGTGTAGGGCAAACAGAGACCCGATTAGATCAATTTATATTATGGTTAATTTAAGAATTCAGCGAATCTCTATCACACTTGTTCAATTTACGTAGCTCCAATTTCAGATAGCATCTTGGGCTAGGCGGCACCTTAAAGCGCATGAAATGACGAGAAAATGCACTATTAAACTTCTATGATAGGACAATCAGAGATCCGATTAGGTCATTTTAAATTATGGTTAATATATGAATTCTGCGTAATTCTATCACATTTGTTCAATTTACGTCGCTCCTACTTCAGATAGCGCATTGGGCGATGCGGCATCTTAAAGCGCATGAAATGTCGAGCAAGATGCACTACTAAACTTCTCGGATAGGGCAATCAGAGACACGATTAGGTCATCTTATATTATGATTAATATAAGAATTCAGCGTAATTCTATCACATTTGTTCAAATTACGTCGCTCCTATTCCAGATAATATATTGGGCTTGGCGGCAACTTAAAGCGCGTGGAATGACGAGCAAAATGCACTCCTAACCTTCTATGATAGAACAATCAGAGACCCGATTAGATCATTTTATATTATGGTTAATATAAGAATTCAGCGAAATTCTATCATATTTGTTCAATGTACGTCGCTCCTATTTCAGATAGTGTAATGGGCTAAGCGGCACCTTAAAGCGCATGAAATGACGAGTAAAATGCACTACCGAGCTACTTTGATAGGGCAATCAGTGACCCGATTAGATCATTTTATGTTATGGTTAATATAAGAATTCTGCGTAACTCTATCACATTTATTCAATTTACGCAGCTCCAATTTCAGATAGCGTATTTGGCTAGGATGCACCTTAAAGCACATGAAATGACGAGTACAATGCACTATTCAACTTCTCTGGTAGGGCAATCATAGACCCGATTAGATCATTTTATATTATGGTTAATATAAGAATTCTGCGTAACTCTGTCACATTTGTTCAATTTACGTAGCTCCAATTTCAGATTGCGTATTTGGCTAGGATGCACCTTAAAGCACACAAAATGACGACTAAAATGCAGTATTAAATTTCTATGATAGGGCAATCAGAGACCCGATTAGATCATTTTATATTATTGTTAATATAAGAATTCAGCGTAATTTTACCACATTTGATCAATTTACGTCGCCCCTATTTCAGATAGCGTATTAGGCTAGATGGCTTCTTAAAGCGCATGATATGTCGAGTAAAATGCACTATTAAACTTCTAGGGTAGGGCAAACAGAGACCCGATTAGATCATCTTATATTATGATTAATATAAGGATGCACCGTAATTCTACCGTATTTGTTCAATTTACGTCGCTCCTATTTCAGAGAGCGTATTGGGCTAGGCGGCATCTTAAAGAGCGTGGCATGATCAGTAAAATGCACTACTAACCGTCTATGATAGGGCAAACAGAGACCCGATTAGATCATTTTATATTATGGTTAATATAAGAATTCTGCGAAATTCCATCACATTTGTTCAATGTACGTCGCTCCTATTTCAGATAGCGTATTTGGCTAAGCAGAATATTAAAGGGCATGAAATGTCAAGTAAAATGCACTACTATACTTCTAGGATAGGGCAATCAGAGACCCAATTAGGTCATCTTATATTATGATTAATATATGAATTCAGCGTAATTCTGTCACATTTGTTCAATTTACGTCGCTCCTATTTCAAATAGCGTATTGGGCTAACCGGCACCTTAAAGCGCATGAAATGACGAGTAAAATGCACTATTAAACTTCTATGATAGGGCAATCAGAGACCCGATTAGATCATTTTATATTATGGTTAATATAAGAATTATGCGTAATTCTATCACATTTGTTCAAGTGACGTCGTTCCTATTTCAGATAGTATATTGGGCTAGGCGGCATCTTAAAGCGCATGAAATGTAGAGTAAAATGCACTACTAAACTTCTCGGATAGGGCAATCAGAGATCCGATTAGGTCATTTTAAATTATGATTAATATATGAATTCAGCGTAATTCTGTCACATTTGTTCAATTTACGTCGCTCCTATTTCAGATAGCGGATTGGGCTAAGCGGCACCTTAAACCACATGAAATGCCGAGTAAAATGCACTATTAAACTTCTATGATAGGGCAATCAGAGACCCGATTAGATCATTTTATACTATTGTTAATATAAGAATTCAACGTAATTTTATCTCATTTTTTCAATTTACGTCGCTGTATTTCAGATAGCGTATTGGACTAGGTTGCATCATAAATCGCATGAAATGTCGAGTAAAATGCACTATTGGGCTAGGCGGCATCTTAAAGCGCGTGGAATGACGAGTACAATGCACTACTAACCATCTATGGTAGGGCAATGAGAGACCCGATTAGATCATTTTATATTATTGTTAATATAAGAATTCAGCGTAATTTTATCACATTTGTTCAATTTACGTCGCTCCTATTTCAGATAGCGTATTTGGGATAGGCGGCGCCTTAAAACGCATGAAATGACGAGTAAAATGCACTATTAAACTTCTATGATAGGACAATCAGAGATCCGATTAGGTCATTTTAAATTATGGTTAATATATGAATTCTGCGTAATTCTATCACATTTGTTCAAATTACGTCGCTCCTATTCCAGATAATATATTGGGCTTGGCGGCAACTTAAAGCGCGTGGAATGACGAGCAGAATGCACTCCTAACCTTCTATGATAGAGCAATCAGAGAACCGATTAGATCATTTTATATTATGGTTAATATAAGAATTCAGCGGAAATCTATCATATTTGTTCAATGTACGTCGCTCCTATTTCAGATAGTGTAATGGGCTAAGCGGCACCTTAAAGCGCATGAAATGACGAGTAAAATGCACTACTGAGCTACTTTGATAGGGCAATCAGTGACCCGATTAGATCATTTTATGTTATAGTTAATATAAGAATTCTGCGTAACTCTATCACATTTATTCAATTTACGCAGCTCCAATTTCAGATAGCGTATTTGGCTAGGATGCACCTTAAAGCACATGAAATGACGAGTACAATGCACTGTTCAACTTCTCTGGTAGGGCAATCATAGACCCGATTAGATCATTTTATATTATGGTTAATATAAGAATTCTGCGTAACTCTGTCACATTTGTTCAATTTACGTAGCTCCAATTTCAGATTGCGTATTTGGCTAGGATGCACCATAAAGCACACGAAATGACGACTAAAATGCAGTATTAAACTTCTATGATAGGGCAATCAGAGACCCGATTAGATCATTTTATATTATTGTTAATATAAGAATTCAGCGTAATTTTACCACATTTGATCAATTTACGTCGCCCCTATTTCAGATAGCGTATTAGGCTAGATGGCTTCTTAAAGCGCATGATATGTCGAGTAAAATGCACTATTAAACTTCTAGGGTAGGGCAAACAGAGACCCGATTAGATCATTTTACATTATGGTAATTTTAAGAATTCAGCGAAACTCTATCACACTTCTTCAATTTACGTCGCTCCTATTTCAGATAGCGTATTGGGCTAGGCGGCATCTTAAAGCGCGTGGAATGGCGAGTAAAATGCACTATTAACCTTCTATGATAGGGCAATCAGAGACCCGATTAGTACATTTTATATTATGGTTAATATAAGAATTATGCGTAATTCTATCACATTTGCTCAATTTACGTCGCTCCTATTTCAGATAGCGTATTGGTCTAAGCGGCATCTTAAAGCGCATGGAATGTCGGGAGCAAGGCAGTACTAAACTTCTAGGATAGTGCAATGAGAGACCCGATTAGGTCATCTTATATTATGGTTAATTTAAGAATTCGTCGTAACTCTATCACATTTGTTCAATTTACGTAGCTCAACTTTCAGATAGTGGATTGGGCTAGGCGGGACCTTAAAGCGCATGAAATGACGAGTAAAATGCACTACTAAACTTCCACGATTGGGCAATCAGAGTCCCGATTAGATCATCTTATATTATTGCTAATTTATGAATTCATCGTAACTCTATCACATTTGTCCAATTCACGTCGCTCCTACACCAGATATCGTATTCAGCTAGGCGGCACCTTAAAGTGCATGAAATGGCGAATAAAATGCACTGCTAACCTTCTCGGATACGGCCATCAGAGACCCAATTAGATAATTTTATATTATGGTTAATATAAGAATTCAGTGAAATCTTATCGCGTTTGTTCAATTTACGTTGCTCCACTTTCAGATAGCGTATTGGACAAGGCGGCACCTTAAAGCGCATGAAATGTCGAGTAAAATGCACTACTAAACTTCTCGGATAGGGCAATCAGAGACACGATTAGGTTATCTCATATTATGGTTAATTTAAGAATTCAGCGAAATTCTATCACATTTGTTCATTTTACGACGCTCCTATTTCAGATAGTATATTGGGCAAGGCGGCACCTTAAAGCGCGTGGAATGACGAGTAGAATGCGATACTAACCTTCTATGATAGGGCAATCAGAGACCCAAATAGATCATATTATATTATGGTTAATATAAGAATTCTGCGTAATTCTATCACGTTTGTTCAATTTACGTCGCTCCTACTTCAGATAGCGTATTGGGCTAAGCGGCATCTTAAAGCGCGTGGAATGACCAGTAGCATGCACTACTAACCTTCTATGATAGGGCAATCAGAGACCCGATTAGATCATTTTATATTATGGTTAATATAAGAATTCAACGTAAGTTTATCACATTTGTTCAATTTATATCGCTCCTATTTCAGATTGCGTATGGGCTAGGCGGCACCATAAAGCGCATGAAATGACGAGTAAAATGCACTATTAAACTTCTATGATAGGGCAATCAGAGACCCGAATAGATCGTATTATATTATGGTTAATATAAGAATTCTGCGTAATTCTTTCACGTTTGTTCAATTTACGTAGCTCCAATTTCAGATAGCGCATTGGACTAGGCGGCATCTTAAAGCGCATGAAATGTCGAGTAAAATGAACTATTAAACTTCTATGATAGGGCAATCAGAGACCCGATTAGATCATTTTATATTATTGTTAATATAAGAATTCAACGTAATTTTATCACATTTGTTCAATTTATATCGCCCCTATTCAGATAGCGTATTGGGTAGGCAGCACCTTAAAGCGCATGAAATGACGAGTAAAATGTACTATTAAACTTATGTGATAGGGCAATCAGAGAACCGAATAGATCGTATTATATTATGATTAATATAAGAATTCTGCGTTATTCTATCACGTTTGTTTAATTTACGTAGCTCCAATTTCAGATAGCGTATTGGGCTAGGCGGCATCTTAAAGCGCATGAAATGTCGAGTAAAATGCTCTACTAAACTTCTCGGATAGGGCTAACACAGACCAGATTAGGTCATCTTATATTATGGTTAATATAAGAATCCTGCGAAATTTTATCACATTTGTTCAATTTACGTCACCCCTATTTCAGATAGCGTATTGGGCTAGGCGGGACCTTAAAGCGCATGAAATGACGAGTAAAATGCACTATTAAACTTCTATAGTAGGGCAATCGGAGACCCGAATATATCGTATTATATTATGGTTAATATAAGAATTCTGCGTAATTCTATCACGTTGGTTCAATTTACGTCGCTCCTACTTCAGATAGCGTATTGGGCTAAGGGGCATCTTAAAGCGCATGGACTGACGAGTAAAGTGCACTATTATACTTCTATGGTAGGGCAATCAGAGACCCGATTAGATCATCCTATATTATGGTTAATACAAGAATTCTGCGTAATTCTATTACATTTGTTCCATTTACGTCGCTCCTATTTCAGATAGCGTATTGGGATAGGCGGCATCTTAAAGCGCATTAAATGTCGAGTAAAATGCACTACTCAGCTTCTCGGATAGGGCAATCAGAGACCCGATTAGGTCATCTTATATTATGGTTAATATAAGAATTCAGTGTAATCTTATCACATTTGTTCAATTTACGTCGCTCCTATTTCAGGTAGCGTATTGGGCTATGTGGCATCTTAAAGCGCATGAAATGGCCAGTAAAATGCACTATTAAACTTCTAGTGTAGGGCAAACAGAGACCCGATTAGATCAATTTACGTTATTGTTAATATAAGAATTCGGCGTAATTTTATCACATTTGTTCAATTTACGTCGCCCCTATTTCAGATAGCCTATTGGGCTAGGTTGCATCATAAATCGCATGAAATGTCGAGTAAAATGCACTATTGGGCTAGGCGGCACCTTAAAGCCCATGAAATGGCGAGTAAAATGCACAACTAAACTTCTCTGGTAGGGCAATCAGAGACCCGATTAGGTCATCTTATATTATGATTAATATATGAATTCAGCGAAATTCTATCACATTTGTTCAATTTACGTCGATCCTTTTTCAGAAAGCATATTGGGTCAAGCGGCACCTTAAAGCGCATGAAATGACGAGTAAAATGCACTATTAAACTTCTATGATAGAGCAATCAGAGACCCGAATAGATCATTTTATATTATGGTTAATATAAGAATTCTGCGTAATTCTATCACATTTGTTCAATTTACGTCGCTCCTATTTCAGATAGCGTATTGGGCTAAGCAGAATCTTAAAGGGCATGAGATGCCGATTAAAATGCACTACTAAACTTCAGTGATACGGTAATCAGAGACACCATTATGTCATGTTATATTATGTTTAATATAAGAATGCAGCGTAATTTTATCACATTTGCTCAATTTACGTCGCTCCTATTTCAGATAGCGTATTGGGCTAGGCGGCACCTTAAAGCGCATGAAATGAGGAGGTAATGCACTGTTAAACTTCTATGATAGGGCAATCAGAGACCCGCATAGATCATATTATATTATGGTTATTATAAGAATTCAGTGTAATTCTATCACATTTGTTCTATTTACGACGCTCCTATTTCAGATAGCGTATTGGGCTAAACGGCACCTTAAAGCGCATGAAATGGCGAGTAAAATGCACTATTAAACTTCTACGGTAGGGTAAACAGAGACCCGAATTGGTCGTATTATACTATGGTTAATATAAGAATTCTGCGTAATTCTATCACATTTGTTCAATTTACGTCGCCCCTATTTCAGATAGCGTATTGGGCTAGGTGGCATCTTAAAGCGCATGAAATGTCGAGTAAAATGCAGTGCTAAACTTCTATGATAGTGCAATCAGAGACCCGATTAGATCATTTTATATTATGGTTAATATAAGAATTCTGCGTAATTGTATCACATTTGTTCAATTAACGTCGGTCCTGTTTCAGATGGCGTATTGGGCTAGGGGGCACCTTAAAGCACATGAAATGACGAGTACAATGTAATATTCAACTTCAACGATAGGGCAATCATAGACCAGATTAGATCATTTTATATTATGGTTAATATAAGAATTCTGCGTAATTGTATCACATTTGTTCAATTTACGTCGCTCCTATTTCAGATAGCGTATTTGGGATAGGCGGCACCTTAAAACGCATGAAATGACGAGTAAAATGGACTATTAAACTTCTATGATAGGGCAATTAGAGATCCGATTAGGTCATTTTAAATTATGGTTAATATATGAATTCTGCGTAATTCTATCACATTTGTTCAATTTACGTCGCTCCTATTTCAGATAGCGTATTGGGCTAAGCAGAAACTTAAAGGGCATGAGATGCCGATTAAAATGCACAACTAAACTTCTCTGGTAGGGCAATCGGAGACCCGGTTAGGTCATCCCATATTATGATTAATATATGAATTCAGCGAAATTCTATCACATTTGTTCAATTTACGTCGATCCTTTTTCAGAAAGCATATTGGGTCAAGCGGCACCTTAAAGCGCATGAAATGAAGAGTAAAATGCACTATTAAACTTCTATAATCGGGCAATCAGAGACCCGATTAGATCAGTTTATATTATGGTTAATATAAGAATTCCGCGAAATTCTATCACATTTGTTCAATTTACGTCGTTCCTATTTCAGATAGCCTACTGGGCTAGGCTGCATCTTAAAGCGCGTGGAATGGCGAGTAAAATGCACTATTAAACTTTTATGATAGGGCAATCAGTGACCCGATTAGATCATTTTATATTTTGCTTAATATAAGATTTCCCGGAAATCCTATCACATTTGTTCAATTTACGTCGCCCCTATTTCAGATAGCATATTGGGCTAAGCGGCATCTCAAAGCACATGAAATGGCGAATAAAATGCACTATTAAACTTCTAGGGTAGGGCAAACAGAGACCCGGTTAGATCATTTTATATTATGGTTAATTTAAAAATTCAGCGAAATTCAATCACATTTCTTCAATTTACGTCGCTCCTATTTCAGATAGCGTATTGGGCTAAGCGGCATCTCAAAGCGCATGAAATGGCGAGTAAAATGCACTACTAAACTTCTAGGGTAGGGCAAACAGAGACCCGATTAGATCATTTTATATTATGGTTAATTTAAGAATTCAGCGAAATTCTATCACATTTATTCAACTTACGTCGCTCCTATTTCAGATAGCGTACTGTGCTAGGCGGCATCTAAAAGCGCGTGGAATGGCGAGTAAAATGCATTACTAAACTTCTATGATAGGGCAATCAGAGACCCGATTAGATCATTTTATATTTTGTTTAATATAAGGTTTCAGGGAAATTCTATCACATTTGTTCAATTTACGTCGCTCCTATTTCAGATAGCGTACTGGGCTAGGCGGCATCTTAAAGCGCGTGGAATGGCGAGTAAAATGCACTTTTCAACTTCTATGATAGGGCAATCAGAGAGCCGATTAGATCATTTTATATTTTGGTTAATATTAGAATTCAGCGAAATTCTGTCACATTTGTTCAATTTACGTCGCTCCTGTTCCAGATGGCTTATTTGGCTAAGCGGCATCTCACAGCGCTTGAAATGACGAGTGAAATGCACTATTAATCGTCTAGGGTAGGGCGAACAGAGACCCGATTAGATCATTTTACATTAATGTTAATATAAGAATTCAGCGAAATTCTCTCACATTTGTTCAATTTACGTCGCTGATATTTCAGATAGCGTTTTCGGCTAAGCGGCATCTCAAAGCGCAAGAATTGAGGAGTAAAATGCACAATTAAACTTCTAGGGTAGGGCAAACAGAGACCCGATTAGATCATTTTATATTATGGTTAATTTAAGAATTAAGCGAAATTCTATCACATTTATTCAATTTACGTCGCTCCTATTTCAGATAGCGTATTGGGCTAAGCGGAATCTCAAAGCGCATGAAACGGCGAGTAAAATGCACGATTAAACTTCTATGATAGGGCAATCAGGGATCCGATTAGATCATTTTATATATTGTTTAATATAAGTATTCAGCGAAATTCTATCACATTTGTTCAATTTCCGTCACTCCTATTTCAGATGGCATATTGGGCTAAGCGGCATCTCAGAGCGCATGAAATGGCGAGTAAAATGCACTATTATACTTCTAGGGAGCGGCAAACAGAGACCCGATTAGATCATTTTATATTACGGTTAATATAAGAATTCAGCGTAATTCTATCACATTTGTTCAACTTACGTCGCTCCTATTTCAGATAGCGGACTGGGCTAGACGGCATCTTAAAGCGCGTGGAATGGCGAATAAAATTCACTATTAAACTTCTATGACAGGGTAATCAGAGACGCGATTAGATCATTTTATATTTTGTTTAATATATGATTTCAGGGAAATTCTATCACATTTGTTCAATTTACGTCGCTCATATTTCAGATAGCGTATTGGACTAAGCGGTATCTCAAAGCGCATGAAATGGCGAATAAAATGCACTGTTAAACTTCTAGCGTAGGGCAAACAGAGACCCGATTAGATCATTTTATATTATGGTTAATTTAAGAATTCAGCAAAATTCCGTCACATTTGTTCAATTTACGTCGCTCCTATTTCAGAGAGCGTATTGGGCTACGCGGCATCTCAAAGCGCATGAAATGGCGAGTGAAATGCACTATTAAACTTCTAGGGTAGAGCGAACAGAGTCCCGATTAGATCATTTTACATTAAGGTTAATATAAGGAATCAGCGAAATTCTATCACATTTGTTCAATGTACGTCGCTCCTATTTCAGATAGCTTATTGGGCTATGCGGCACCTCAAAGCGCATGAAATGACGAGTGAAGTGCACTATTAAACTTCTAGGGTAGGGCGAACAGAGACCCGATTAGATCATTTCATATTACTGTTAATATAAGAATTCAGCATAGTTTCATCACATTCGTTCAATTTACGTCGCTCCTGTTTCAGATAGCGTATTGGGCTAAGCGGCATCTCAAAGCGCATGAAATGGCGAATAAAATGCACTATTATACTTCAAGGGTAGGGCAAACAGGGACCCGATTAGATCATTTTATCTTATGGTTAATTTAAGAATTCAGCAAAATTCTATGACATTTGTTCAATTTACGTCGCCCCTATTTCAGATAGCGTACTGGGCTATGCGGCATCTTGAATCGCGTGGAATGGCGAGTAAAATGCACTATTAAACTTTTATGATAGGGCAATCAGAGACCCGATTAGATCATTTTATATTTTGCTTAATATAAGATTTCCGGGAAATCCAATCACATTTGTTCAATTTACGTCGCTCCTATTTCAGATAGCAGATTGGGCTAAGCGGCATCTCAAAGCGCATGAAATGGCGAATAAAGTGCACTATTAAACTTCTAGGCTAGGGCGAACAGAGGCCCGATTATATCATTTTACATTATGGTTAATAAAAGAATTCATCGTAATTCTATCACATTTGTTCAATTTACGTCGCTCCTATTTCCGATAGCTTATTGGGCTAAGCGGCATCTCAAAGCGCTTGAAATGACGAGTGAAATGCACTATTAATCTTCTAGGGTAGGGCGAACAGAGACCCGATTAGATCATTTTACATTAAGGTTAATATAAGAATTCAGCGAAATTCTCTCACATTTGTTCAATTTACGTCGCTGATATTTCAGATAGCGTGTTGGGCTAAGCGGCATCTCAAAGAGCCAGAAATGGCGAGTAAAATGCACTATTAAACTTCTACGGTAGGGCAAACAGAGACCCGATTAGATCATTTTATATTATGGTTAATATAAGAATTCAGCGAAAGTCTATCACATTTGTTCAATTTACGTCGCTCCTATTTCAGACAGCGTATTGGGCTAAGCGGCATCTAAAAACGCATGAAATGGCGAGTAAAATGGACTATTGAACTTCTAAGATAAGGCAAACAGAGACAAGATTAGATCATTTCATATTACGGTTAATATAAGAATTCTGCGTAATTCTATCACATTTGCCCAACTGTCGTCGCTCCTATTTCAGATAGCCTACTGTGCTAGGCTGCATCTTAAAGCGCGTGGAATGGCGAGTAAAATGCACTATTAAACTTTTATGATAGGGCAATCAGTGACCCGATTAGATCATTTTATATTTTGCTTAATATAAGATTTCCCGGAAATCCTATCACATTTGTTCAATTTACGTCGCTCCTATTTCAGATAGCATATTGGGCTAAGCGGCATCTCAAAGCACATGAAATGGCGAATAAAATGCACTATTAAACTTCTAGGGTAGGGCAAACAGAGACCCGGTTAGATCATTTTATATTATGGTTAATTTAAAAATTCAGCGAAATTCAATCACATTTCTTCAATTTACGTCGCTCCTATTTCAGATAGCGTATTGGGCTAAGCGGCATCTCAAAGCGCATGAAATGGCGAGTAAAATGCACTACTAAACTTCTAGGGTAGCGCAAACAGAGACCCGATTAGATCATTTTATATTATGGTTAATTTAAGAATTCAGCGAAATTCTATCACATTCCTTCAATTTACGTCGCTCCTATTTCAGATAGCGTATTGGGCTAAGCGGCATCTCAAAGCGCATGAAATGGCGAATAAAATGCAGTATTAAACTCCTAGGCTAGGGCGAACAATGACCCGATTAGATCATTTTACATTATGGTTAATAAAAGAATTCGGCGAAATTCTATCACATTTGTTCAACTTACGTCGCTCCCATTTCAGATAGCGGATTGCGCTGAGCGGCATCTCAAAGCGCATGAAATGGCGAGTAAAATGCACTATTAAACTTCTAGGGTAAGGCGAACAGAGTCCCGATTAGATCATTTTATATTACGGTTAATATAAGAATGCAGCGAAATTCTATCACATTTGTTCAATTTACATCGCTCCTATGTCAGATAGCGTGTTGGACTACGCGGCCTCTCAAAGCCTATGAAATGTCGAGTAAAATGCACTATTAAACTTCTAGGGTAGGGCAAACAGAGACCCGATTTGATCATTTTATAAGATGGTTAATTTAAGAATTCAGCGAAATTCTATCACATTTGTTCAATTTACGTCGCTCCTATTTCAGACAGCGTATTGGGCTAAGCGGCGTCTCAAAGCGCAAGAATTGGCGAGTAAAATGCACTATTAATCTTCGAGGGTAAGGCAACCAGAGTACGGATTAGATCATTTTATATTATGGTTAATTTAAGAATTCAGCGATATTCTATCACGTTTGTTCAATTGACGTCGCTCCTATTTCAGATAACGTATTCGGCTAAGCGGCATCTCAAAGCGCATGAAATGGCGAGTAAAATGCACTATTAAACTACGAGGGTACGGCAACCAGAGTACCGATTAGATCATTTTATATTATGGTTAATTTAAGAATTCAGCGAAATTCTATCACATTCGTTCAATTTACGTGGCTCCTATTTCAGATAGCGTGTTGGGCTAAGCGGCATCTCAAAGCGCATGGAATGGCGAGTAAAATGCACTATCAAACTTCTAGGGTAAGGAATACAGAGACCCGATTACATCATTTTATACTACGGTTAATATAAGAATTTAGCGTAATTCTATCACATTTGTTCAATATTCGTCGCTCCTATTTCAGATAGCGTACTGGGCTAGGCGGCATCTTAAGGCGCGTGGAATGGCGAGCAAAATGCACTATTAAACTTCTATGATAGGGCAATCAGAGACCCGATCAGATCATTTTATATTTTGTTCAATATAAGAATTCTGCGAAATTCTATCACATTTGTTCAATTTACGTCGCTCCTATTTCAGATAGCGTATTGGGCTAAGCGGCATCTCAAAGCGCATGAAATGACGAGTGACGTGCACTATTAAACTTCTAGGGTAGGGCGAACAGAGACCCGATTAGATCATTTTACGTTATGGTTAATATAAGAATTCAGCGAAATTCTATCACATTTGTTCAATTTACGTCGCTCCTATTTCAGACAGCGTATTGGGCTAAGCGGCGTCTCAAAGCGCAAGAATTGGCGAGTAAAATGCACTATTAAACTTCTAGAATAAGGCAAACAGAGACAAGATTAGATCATTTCATATTACGGTTAATATAAGAATTCAGCGTAATTCTATCACATTTGTTCAACTTACGTCGCTCCTATTTCAGATAGCGTACTGGGCTAGCCGGCATCTTAAAGCGCGTGGAATGGCGAGTCAAATGCACTACTAAACTTCCATGATAGGGCAATCAGAGACCCGACTAGATCATTTTATATTTTGTATAATATAAGATTTCAGGGAAATTCTATCACATTTGTTCAATTTACGTCGCTCCTATTTCAGATAGCGTATTGGGCAAGGTGGCATCTTAGAGCGCATGACATGTCGAGTAAAATGCACTATTAAACTTCTAGGGTAGGGCAAACAGAGACACGATTAGATCATTTTATATTATTGTTTATATAAGAATTCCACGTAATATTATCACATTTGATCAATTTATATCGCTCCTATTTCAGATATCGTATTGGGCCAGGCGACACCTTAAAGCGCATGAAATGACGAGTAAAACGCAATATTAAACTTCTATGATAGGGCAATCAGAGAACCGAATAGATCGTATTGTATTATGCTTAATATAAGAATTCAGCGTAATTCTATCACGTTTGTTCAATTTACGTAGCTCCAATTTCAGATAGCGTATTGGGCTAGGCGGCAACTTAAAGCGCATGAAATGACGAGTAAAATGCACTTCTAAACTTCTCGGATAGGGCTAACAGAGACCCGATTACGTCATCTTATATTATGGTTAATATAAGAATTCAGTGTAATTCTATCACATTTGTTCAATTTACGATGCTCCTATTTCAGATAGTGTATTGGTCTAAACGGCACCTTAAAGCGAATGAAATGGCGAGTAAAATGCTCTGTTAAACTTCTATTACAGGTCAATCAGAGACCCGATTAGACCATTTTATATTATGGTTAATAGAAGAATTCAACGTAGTTGAACCACATTTATTCAATTTACGTCGCTCCCATTTCATATAGCGTATTGGACTAAGCAGAATCTTAAAGGGCATGAAATGCCGATTAAAATGCACTACTAAACTTCTATGGTAGGGTAATCAGAGACCCCATTAGATCATTTTATATTATGGTTAACATAAGAATTCTGTGTAATTCTATCACATTTGTTCAATTTACGTCGCTCCTACTTCAGATAGCGTATTGGGCTAAGCGGCATCTTAAAGCGCATGAAATGAAAAGTAAAATGCACTACTAAACTTCTAGGATAGGGCAATCAGAGACCCGAATAGATCATATTATATTATGGTTAATATAAGAATTCAGCAAAATTCTATCGCATTTGTTCAATTCACGTCGCTCCTATTTCAGATAGCTTATTGGGCTATGCGGCACCTCAAAGCGCATGAAATGACGAGTGAAGTGCACTATTAAACTTCTAGGGTAGGGCGAACAGAGACCCGATTAGATCATTTCATATTACTGTTAATATAAGAATTCAGCATAGTTTCATCACATTCGTTCAATTTACGTCGCTCCTGTTTCAGATAGCGTATTGGGCTAAGCGGCATCTCAAAGCGCATGAAATGGCGAGTAAACTGCACCATCAAACTTCTAGGGTAGGGCGAACAGAGAGCCGATTAGATCATTTTACATTATGGTTAATATAAGAATTCAGCGAAATTCAATCACATTTGTTCAATTTACGTCGCTCCTATTTCACATAGCGCATTGGGATAAGCGGCATCTCAAAGCGCATGCAATGACGAGTAAAATGCACTATTAAACTTCTAGGGTAGGGCAACCAGAGACCCGATTAGATCATTTTATATTATGGTTAATATAAGAATTCAGCGTAGTTCTATCACATTTGTTCAATTTACGTCGCTCCTATTTCAGATAGCGTATTGGGCTAAGCGTCATCTCAAAGCGCATGAAATGGCGAGTAAAATGCACTATTATACTTCTAGGGCAGGGCGAACAGAGAGCCGATTAGATCATTTTACATTATGGTTAATATAAGAATTCAGCGAAATTCTATCACATTTGTTCAATTTACGTCGATCCTATTTCAGATAGAGTATTGGGCTAAGCGGCATCTCAAAGCGCATGAAATGCCGAGTAAAATGCACTATCGAACTTCTAGGGTAAGGCAAACAGAGACCCGATGGGATCATTTTATATTACGGTTAATATAAGAATGCAGCGTAATTCTATCATATTTGTTCAATTTACGTCGCTCCCATTTCAGATAACGTATTGGGCTATGATGCATCTTAAAGCGCATGGAATGGCGAGTAAAATGCACTATTAAACTTCGAGGTTAAGGCAAACAGAGACCCGATTAGATCATTTTATATTACGGTTAATACAAGAATTCAGCTTAATTCTATCACATTTGTTCAATTTACGCCGCTCCTATTTCAGATAGCGTATTGGGCTAAGCGGCATCTCAACGCGCATGAAATGGTGAGTAAAATGCACTGCCAAACTTCTAGGGTAGGGTGAACAGAGACCCGATTAGATCATTTTACATTATGGTTAATATAAGAATTCAGCGAAATTCTATCACATTTGTTCAATGTACGTCGCTCCTATTTCAGATAGCGTATTGGGCAAAGCGGCATCTCATAGCGCATGAAATGGCGTGTAAAATGCACTATTAAACTTCTACGGTAGGGCAAACAGAGACCCGATTAGATGATTTTATATTATGGTTAATATAAGAATTCAGCGAAATTCTATCACATTTGTTCAATTTACGTGGATCCTATTTCAGATAGCGTATTGGGCAAAGCGGCATCTCATAGCGCATGAAATGGCGAGTAAAATGCACTATTAAACTTCTAGGGTAGGGCGAACAGAGAGCCGATTAGATCATTTTACATTATGGTTAATATAAGAATTCAGCGAAATTCTATCACATTTGTTCAATTTACGTCGCTCCTATTTCAGATAGCGTATTGGGCAAAGCGGCATCTCATAGCGCATGAAATGGCGAGTAAAATGCACTATTAAACTACGAGGGTAAGGCAACCAGAGTGCCGATTAGATCATTTTATATTATGGTTAATTTAAGAATTCAGCGAAATTCTATCACATTCGTTCAATTTACGTGGCTCCTATTTCAGATAGCGTGTTGGGCTAAGCGGCATCTCAAAGCGCATGGAATGGCGAGTAAAATGCACTATCAAACTTCTAGGGTAAGGAATACAGAGACCCGATTACATCATTTTATACTACGGTTAATATAAGAATTTAGCGTAATTCTATCACATTTGTTCAATTTTCGTCGCTCCTATTTCAAATAGCGTACTGGGCTAGGCGGCATCTTAAGGCGCGTGGAATGGCGAGCAAAATGCACTATTAAACTTCTATGATAGGGCAATCAGAGACCCGATCAGATCATTTTATATTTTGTTTAATATAAGAATTCTGCGAAATTCTATCACATTTGTTCAATTTACGCCGCTCCTATTTCAGATAGCGTATTGGGCTAAGCGGCATCTCAAAGCGCATGAAATGGCGAGTAAATTGCACTATTAAACTTCTAGGGTACGGCAAACAGAGACCCGATTAAATCATTTTATATTACGTTTAATTTAAGAATTTAGCGAAATTCTATCACATTTGATCAATTTACGTCGCTCCTATTTCAGATAGCGTATTGGGCTAAGCGGCATCTCAAAGCGCATGAAATGGCGAGTGAAATGCACTATTAAACTTCGAGGGTAAGGCAACCAGAGTACCGATTAGATCATTTTATATTACGGTTAATATAAGAATTCAGCTTAATTCTATCACATTTGTTCAATTTACGTCGCTCCTATTTCAGATAGCGTATTGGGCTAAGCGGCATCTCAAAGCGCATGAAATGGCGAGTGAAATGCACGATAAAACTTCTAGGGTAAAGCAAACAGAGACCCGATTAGATCATTTTATATTACGGTTAATATAAGAATGCAGCGTAATTCTATCACATTTGTTCAATTTACGTCGCTCCTATTTCAGATAACGTATTCGGTTAAGCGGCATCTCAAAGCGCATGAAATGGCGAGTAAAATGCACTATTAATCTTCGAGGGTAAGGCAACCAGAGTACGGATTAGATCATTTTATATTATGGTTAATTTAAGAATTCAGCGATATTCTATCACGTTTGTTCAATTGACGTCGCTGCTATTTCAGATAACGTATTCGGCTAAGCGGCATCTCAAAGCGCATGAAATGGCGAGTAAAATGCACTATTAAACTACGAGGGTACGGCAACCAGAGTACCGATTAGATCATTTTATATTATGGTTAATTTAAGAATTCAGCGAAATTCTATCACATTCGTTCAATTTACGTGGCTCCTATTTCAGATAGCGTGTTGGGCTAAGCGGCATCTCAAAGCGCATGAAATGGCGAATAAAATGCAGTATTAAACTCCTAGGCTAGGGCGAACAATGACCCGATTAGATCATTTTACATTATGGTTAATAAAAGAATTCGGCGAAATTCTATCACATTTGTTCAACTTACGTCGCTCCCATTTCAGATAGCGGATTGCGCTGAGCGGCATCTCAAAGCGCATGAAATGGCGAGTAAAATGCACTATTAAACTTCTAGGGTAAGGCGAACAGAGTCCCGATTAGATCATTTTATATTACGGTTAATATAAGAATGCAGCGAAATTCTATCACATTTGTTCAATTTACATCGCTCCTATGTCAGATAGCGTGTTGGACTACGCGGCCTCTCAAAGCCTATGAAATGTCGAGTAAAATGCACTATTAAACTTCTAGGGTAGGGCAAACAGAGACCCGATTTGATCATTTTATAAGATGGTTAATTTAAGAATTCAGCGAAATTCTATCACATTTGTTCAATTTACGTCGCTCCTATTTCAGACAGCGTATTGGGCTAAGCGGCGTCTGAAAGCGCAAGAATTGGCGAGTAAAATGCACTATTAATCTTCGAGGGTAAGGCAACCAGAGTACGGATTAGATCATTTTATATTATGGTTAATTTAAGAATTCAGCGATATTCTATCACGTTTGTTCAGTTGACGTCGCTCCTATTTCAGATAACGTATTCGGCTAAGCGGCATCTCAAAGCGCATGAAATGGCGAGTAAAATGCACTATTAAACTACGAGGGTACGGCAACCAGAGTACCGATTAGATCATTTTATATTATGGTTAATTTAAGAATTCAGCGAAATTCTATCACATTCGTTCAATTTACGTGGCTCCTATTTCAGATAGCGTGTTGGGCTAAGCGGCATCTCAAAGCGCATGGAATGGCGAGTAAAATGCACTATCAAACTTCTAGGGTAAGGAATACAGAGACCCGATTACATCATTTTATACTACGGTTAATATAAGAATTTAGCGTAATTCTATCACATTTGTTCAATATTCGTCGCTCCTATTTCAGATAGCGTACTGGGCTAGGCGGCATCTTAAGGCGCGTGGAATGGCGAGCAAAATGCACTATTAAACTTCTATGATAGGGCAATCAGAGACCCGATCAGATCATTTTATATTTTGTTTAATATAAGAATTCTGCGAAATTCTATCACATTTGTTCAATTTACGTCGCTCCTATTTCAGATAGCGTATTGGGCTAAGCGGCATCTCAAAGCGCATGAAATGACGAGTGACGTGCACTATTAAACTTCTAGGGTAGGGCGAACAGAGACCCGATTAGATCATTTTACGTTATGGTTAATATAAGAATTCAGCGAAATTCTATCACATTTGTTCAATTTACGTCGCTCCTATTTCAGACAGCGTATTGGGCTAAGCGGCGTCTCAAAGCGCAAGAATTGGCGAGTAAAATGCACTATTAAACTTCTAGAATAAGGCAAACAGAGACAAGATTAGATCATTTCATATTACGGTTAATATAAGAATTCAGCGTAATTCTATCACATTTGTTCAACTTACGTCGCTCCTATTTCAGATAGCGTACTGGGCTAGCCGGCATCTTAAAGCGCGTGGAATGGCGAGTCAAATGCACTACTAAACTTCCATGATAGGGCAATCAGAGACCCGACTAGATCATTTTATATTTTGTATAATTTAAGATTTCAGGGAAATTCTATCACATTTGTTCAATTTACGTCGCTCCTATTTCAGATAGCGTATTGGGCAAGGTGGCATCTTAGAGCGCATGACATGTCGAGTAAAATGCACTATTAAACTTCTAGGGTAGGGCAAACAGAGACACGATTAGATCATTTTATATTATTGTTTATATAAGAATTCCACGTAATATTATCACATTTGATCAATTTATATCGCTCCTATTTCAGATATCGTATTGGGCCAGGCGACACCTTAAAGCGCATGAAATGACGAGTAAAACGCAATATTAAACTTCTATGATAGGGCAATCAGAGAACCGAATAGATCGTATTGTATTATGCTTAATATAAGAATTCAGCGTAATTCTATCACGTTTGTTCAATTTACGTAGCTCCAATTTCAGATAGCGTATTGGGCTAGGCGGCAACATAAAGCGCATGAAATGACGAGTAAAATGCACTTCTAAACTTCTCGGATAGGGCTAACAGAGACCCGATTACGTCATCTTATATTATGGTTAATATAAGAATTCAGTGTAATTCTATCACATTTGTTCAATTTACGATGCTCCTATTTCAGATAGTGTATTGGTCTAAACGGCACCTTAAAGCGAATGAAATGGCGAGTAAAATGCTCTGTTAAACTTCTATTACAGGTCAATCAGAGACCCGATTAGACCATTTTATATTATGGTTAATAGAAGAATTCAACGTAGTTGAACCACATTTATTCAATTTACGTCGCTCCTATTTCATATAGCGTATTGGACTAAGCAGAATCTTAAAGGGCATGAAATGCCGATTAAAAGGCACTACTAAACTTCTATGGTAGGGTAATCAGAGACCCCATTAGATCATTTTATATTATGGTTAACATAAGAATTCTGTGTAATTCTATCACATTTGTTCAATTTACGTCGCTCCTACTTCAGATAGCGTATTGGGCTAAGCGGCATCTTAAAGCGCATGAAATGAAAAGTAAAATGCACTACTAAACTTCTAGGATCGGGGAATCAGAGACCCGAATAGATCATATTATATTATGGTTAATATAAGAATTCAGCAAAATTCTATCGCATTTGTTCAATTCACGTCGCTCCTATTTCAGATAGCTTATTGGGCTATGCGGCACCTCAAAGCGCATGAAATGACGAGTGAAGTGCACTATTAAACTTCTAGGGTAGGGCGAACAGAGACCCGATTAGATCATTTCATATTACTGTTAATATAAGAATTCAGCATAGTTTCATCACATTCGTTCAATTTACGTCGCTCCTGTTTCAGATAGCGTATTGGGCTAAGCGGCATCTCAAAGCGCATGAAATGGCGAGTAAACTGCACCATCAAACTTCTAGGGTAGGGCGAACAGAGAGCCGATTAGATCATTTTACATTATGGTTAATATAAGAATTCAGCGAAATTCAATCACATTTGTTCAATTTACGTCGCTCCTATTTCACATAGCGCATTGGGATAAGCGGCATCTCAAAGCGCATGCAATGACGAGTAAAATGCACTATTAAACTTCTAGGGTAGGGCAACCAGAGACCCGATTAGATCATTTTATATTATGGTTAATATAAGAATTCAGCGTAGTTCTATCACATTTGTTCAATTTACGTCGCTCCTATTTCAGATAGCGTATTGGGCTAAGCGTCATCTCAAAGCACATGAAATGGCGAGTAAAATGCACTATTATACTTCTAGGGCAGGGCGAACAGAGAGCCGATTAGATCATTTTACATTATGGTTAATATAAGAATTCAGCGAAATTCTATCACATTTGTTCAATTTACGTCGATCCTATTTCAGATAGAGTATTGGGCTAAGCGGCATCTCAAAGCGCATGAAATGCCGAGTAAAATGCACTATCGAACTTCTAGGGTAAGGCAAACAGAGACCCGATGGGATCATTTTATATTACGGTTAATATAAGAATGCAGCGTAATTCTATCATATTTGTTCAATTTACGTCGCTCCCATTTCAGATAACGTATTGGGCTATGATGCATCTTAAAGCGCATGGAATGGCGAGTAAAATGCACTATTAAACTTCGAGATTAAGGCAAACAGAGACCCGATTAGATCATTTTATATTACGGTTAATACAAGAATTCAGCTTAATTCTATCACATTTGTTCAATTTACGCCGCTCCTATTTCAGATAGCGTATTGGGCTAAGCGGCATCTCAACGCGCATGAAATGGTGAGTAAAATGCACTGCCAAACTTCTAGGGTAGGGTGAACAGAGACCCGATTAGATCATTTTACATTATGGTTAATATAAGAATTCAGCGAAATTCTATCACATTTGTTCAATGTACGTCGCTCCTATTTCAGATAGCGTATTGGGCAAAGCGGCATCTCATAGCGCATGAAATGGCGTGTAAAATGCACTATTAAACTTCTACGGTAGGGCAAACAGAGACCCGATTAGATGATTTTATATTATGGTTAATATAAGAATTCAGCGAAATTCTATCACATTTGTTCAATTTACGTGGATCCTATTTCAGATAGCGTATTGGGCAAAGCGGCATCTCATAGCGCATGAAATGGCGAGTAAAATGCACTATTAAACTTCTAGGGTAGGGCGAACAGAGAGCCGATTAGATCATTTTACATTATGGTTAATATAAGAATTCAGCGAAATTCAATCACATTTGTTCAATTTACGTCGCTCCTATTTCAGATAGCGTATTGGGCAAAGCGGCATCTCATAGCGCATGAAATGGCGAGTAAAATGCACTATTAAACTACGAGGGTAAGGCAACCAGAGTGCCGATTAGATCATTTTATATTATGGTTAATTTAAGAATTCAGCGAAATTCTATCACATTCGTTCAATTTACGTGGCTCCTATTTCAGATAGCGTGTTGGGCTAAGCGGCATCTCAAAGCGCATGGAATGGCGAGTAAAATGCACTATCAATCTTCTAGGGTAAGGAATACAGAGACCCGATTACATCATTTTATACTACGGTTAATATAAGAATTTAGCGTAATTCTATCACATTTGTTCAATTTTCGTCGCTCCTATTTCAAATAGCGTACGGGGCTAGGCGGCATCTTAAGGCGCGTGGAATGGCGAGCAAAATGCACTATTAAACTTCTATGATAGGGCAATCAGAGACCCGATCAGATCATTTTATATTTTGTTTAATATAAGAATTCTGCGAAATTCTATCACATTTGTTCAATTTACGCCGCTCCTATTTCAGATAGCGTATTGGGCTAAGCGGCATCTCAAAGCGCATGAAATGGCGAGTAAATTGCACTATTAAACTTCTACGGTACGGCAAACAGAGACCCGATTAAATCATTTTATATTACGTTTAATTTAAGAATTTAGCGAAATTCTATCACATTTGATCAATTTACGTCGCTCCTATTTCAGATAGCGTATTGGGCTAAGCGGCATCTCAAAGCGCTTGAAATGGCGAGTGAAATGCACTATTAAACTTCGAGGGTAAGGCAACCAGAGTACCGATTAGATCATTTTATATTACGGTTAATATAAGAATTCAGCTTAATTCTATCACATTTGTTCAATTTACGTCGCTCCTATTTCAGATAGCGTATTGGGCTAAGCGGCATCTCAAAGCGCATGAAATGGCGAGTGAAATGCACGATAAAACTTCTAGGGTAAAGCAAACAGAGACCCGATTAGATCATTTTATATTACGGTTAATATAAGAATGCAGCGTAATTCTATCACATTTGTTCAATTTACGTCGCTCCTATTTCAGATAACGTATTCGGTTAAGCGGCATCTCAAAGCGCATGAAATGGCGAGTAAAATGCACTATTAATCTTCGAGGGTAAGGCAACCAGAGTACGGATTAGATCATTTTATATTATGGTTAATTTAAGAATTCAGCGATATTCTATCACGTTTGTTCAATTGACGTCGCTGCTATTTCAGATAACGTATTCGGCTAAGCGGCATCTCAAAGCGCATGAAATGGCGAGTAAAATGCACTATTAAACTACGAGGGTACGGCAACCAGAGTACCGATTAGATCATTTTATATTATGGTTAATTTAAGAATTCAGCGAAATTCTATCACATTCGTTCAATTTACGTGGCTCCTATTTCAGATAGCGTGTTGGGCTAAGCGGCATCTCAAAGCGCATGGAATGGCGAGTAAAATGCACTATCAAACTTCTAGGGTATGGAATACAGAGACCCGATTACATCATTTTATACTACGGTTAATATAAGAATTTAGCGTAATTCTATCACATTTGTTCAATATTCGTCGCTCCTATTTCAGATAGCGTACTGGGCTAGGCGGCATCTTAAGGCGCGTGGAATGGCGAGCAAAATGCACTATTAAACTTCTATGATAGGGCAATCAGAAACCCGATCAGATCATTTTATATTTTGTTTAATATAAGAATTCTGCGAAATTCTATCACATTTGTTCAATTTACGTCGCTCCTATTTCAGATAGCGTATTGGGATAAGCGGCATCTCAAAGCGCATGAAATGACGAGTGACGTGCACTATTAAACTTCTAGGGTAGGGCGAACAGAGACCCGATTAGATCATTTTACGTTATGGTTAATATAAGAATTCAGCGAAATTCTATCACATTTGTTCAATTTAAGTCGCTCCTGTTTCAGATAGCGTATTCGACTAAGCAGCATCTCAAAGCGCATGAAATGACGAGTAAAATGCACTATTAAATTTCTAGGGTAGGGCAATCAGAGACCCGAATAGATCATATTATATTATGGTTAATATAAGAATTCAGCAAAATTCTATCGCATTTGTTCAATTCACGTCGCTCCTATTTCAGATAGCTTATTGGGCTATGCGGCACCTCAAAGCGCATGAAATGACGAGTGAAGTGCACTATTAAACTTCTAGGGTAGGGCGAACAGAGACCCGATTAGATCATTTCATATTACTGTTAATATAAGAATTCAGCATAGTTTCATCACATTCGTTCAATTTACGTCGCTCCTGTTTCAGATAGCGTATTGGGCTAAGCGGCATCTCAAAGCGCATGAAATGGCGAGTAAACTGCACCATCAAACTTCTAGGGTAGGGCGAACAGAGAGCCGATTAGATCATTTTACATTATGGTTAATATAAGAATTCAGCGAAATTCAATCACATTTGTTCAATTTACGTCGCTCCTATTTCACATAGCGCATTGGGATAAGCGGCATCTCAAAGCGCATGCAATGACGAGTAAAATGCACTATTAAACTTCTAGGGTAGGGCAACCAGAGACCCGATTAGATCATTTTATATTATGGTTAATATAAGAATTCAGCGTAGTTCTATCACATTTGTTCAATTTACGTCGCTCCTATTTCAGATAGCGTATTGGGCTAAGCGTCATCTCAAAGCACATGAAATGGCGAGTAAAATGCACTATTATACTTCTAGGGCAGGGCGAACAGAGAGCCGATTAGATCATTTTACATTATGGTTAATATAAGAATTCAGCGAAATTCTATCACATTTGTTCAATTTACGTCGATCCTATTTCAGATAGAGTATTGGGCTAAGCGGCATCTCAAAGCGCATGAAATGCCGAGTAAAATGCACTATCGAACTTCTAGGGTAAGGCAAACAGAGACCCGATGGGATCATTTTATATTACGGTTAATATAAGAATGCAGCGTAATTCTATCATATTTGTTCAATTTACGTCGCTCCCATTTCAGATAACGTATTGGGCTATGATGCATCTTAAAGCGCATGGAATGGCGAGTAAAATGCACTATTAAACTTCGAGGTTAAGGCAAACAGAGACCCGATTAGATCATTTTATATTACGGTTAATACAAGAATTCAGCTTAATTCTATCACATTTGTTCAATTTACGCCGCTCCTATTTCAGATAGCGTATTGGGCTAAGCGGCATCTCAACGCGCATGAAATGGTGAGTAAAATGCACTGCCAAACTTCTAGGGTAGGGTGAACAGAGACCCGATTAGATCATTTTACATTATGGTTAATATAAGAATTCAGCGAAATTCTATCACATTTGTTCAATGTACGTCGCTCCTATTTCAGATAGCGTATTGGGCAAAGCGGCATCTCATAGCGCATGAAATGGCGTGTAAAATGCACTATTAAACTTCTACGGTAGGGCAAACAGAGACCCGATTAGATGATTTTATATTATGGTTAATATAAGAATTCAGCGAAATTCTATCACATTTGTTCAATTTACGTGGATCCTATTTCAGATAGCGTATTGGGCAAAGCGGCATCTCATAGCGCATGAAATGGCGAGTAAAATGCACTATTAAACTTCTAGGGTAGGGCGAACAGAGAGCCGATTAGATCATTTTACATTATGGTTAATATAAGAATTCAGCGAAATTCTATCACATTTGTTCAATTTACGTCGCTCCTATTTCAGATAGCGTATTGGGCAAAGCGGCATCTCATAGCGCATGAAATGGCGAGTAAAATGCACTATTAAACTACGAGGGTAAGGCGAACAGAGAGCCGATTAGATCATTTTATATTATGGTTAATTTAAGAATTCAGCGAAATTCTATCACATTCGTTCAATTTACGTGGCTCCTATTTCAGATAGCGTGTTGGGCTAAGCGGCATCTCAAAGCGCATGGAATGGCGAGTAAAATGCACTATCAAACTTCTAGGGTAAGGAATACAGAGACCCGATTACATCATTTTATACTACGGTTAATATAAGAATTTAGCGTAATTCTATCACATTTGTTCAATTTTCGTCGCTCCTATTTCAAATAGCGTACTGGGCTAGGCGGCATCTTAAGGCGCGTGGAATGGCGAGCAAAATGCACTATTAAACTTCTATGATAGGGCAATCAGAGACCCGATCAGATCATTTTATATTTTGTTTAATATAAGAATTCTGCGAAATTCTATCACATTTGTTCAATTTACGCCGCTCCTATTTCAGATAGCGTATTGGGCTAAGCGGCATCTCAAAGCGCATGAAATGGCGAGTAAATTGCACTATTAAACTTCTACGGTACGGCAAACAGAGACCCGATTAAATCATTTTATATTACGTTTAATTTAAGAATTTAGCGAAATTCTATCACATTTGATCAATTTACGTCGCTCCTATTTCAGATAGCGTATTGGGCTAAGCGGCATCTCAAAGCGCGTGAAATGGCGAGTAAAATGCACTATTAAACTTCGAGGGTAAGGCAACCAGAGTACCGATTAGATCATTTTATATTACGGTTAATATAAGAATTCAGCTTAATTCTATCACATTTGTTCAATTTACGTCGCTCCTATTTCAGATAGCGTATTGGGCTAAGCGGCATCTCAAAGCGCATGAAATGGCGAGTGAAATGCACGATAAAACTTCTAGGGTAAAGCAAACAGAGACCCGATTAGATCATTTTATATTACGGTTAATATAAGAATGCAGCGTAATTCTATCACATTTGTTCAATTTACGTCGCTCCTATTTCAGATAACGTATTCGGTTAAGCGGCATCTCAAAGCGCATGAAATGGCGAGTAAAATGCACTATTAAACTTCGAGGGTAAGGCAACCAGAGTACGGATTAGATCATTTTATATTATGGTTAATTTAAGAATTCAGCGATATTCTATCACGTTTGTTCAATTGACGTCGCTGCTATTTCAGATAACGTATTCGGCTAAGCGGCATCTCAAAGCGCATGAAATGGCGAGTAAAATGCACTATTAAACTACGAGGGTACGGCAACCAGAGTACCGATTAGATCATTTTATATTATGGTTAATTTAAGAATTCAGCGAAATTCTATCACATTCGTTCAATTTACGTGGCTCCTATTTCAGATAGCGTGTTGGGCTAAGCGGCATCTCAAAGCGCATGGAATGGCGAGTAAAATGCACTATCAAACTTCTAGGGTATGGAATACAGAGACCCGATTACATCATTTTATACTACGGTTAATATAAGAATTTAGCGTAATTCTATCACATTTGTTCAATATTCGTCGCTCCTATTTCAGATAGCGTACTGGGCTAGGCGGCATCTTAAGGCGCGTGGAATGGCGAGCAAAATGCACTATTAAACTTCTATGATAGGGCAATCAGAAACCCGATCAGATCATTTTATATTTTGTTTAATATAAGAATTCTGCGAAATTCTATCACATTTGTTCAATTTACGTCGCTCCTATTTCAGATAGCGTATTGGGATAAGCGGCATCTCAAAGCGCATGAAATGACGAGTGACGTGCACTATTAAACTTCTAGGGTAGGGCGAACAGAGACCCGATTAGATCATTTTACGTTATGGTTAATATAAGAATTCAGCGAAATTCTATCACATTTGTTCAATTTAAGTCGCTCCTGTTTCAGATAGCGTATTCGACTAAGCAGCATCTCAAAGCGCATGAAATGACGAGTAAAATGCACTATTAAATTTCTAGGGTAGGGCAAACAGAGACCCGATTAGATCATTTTATATTATGGTTAATATAAGAATTCAGCGTAGTTCTATCACATTTGTTCACTTTACGTCGATTCTATTTCAGATAGCGTATTGGGCTATGCATCATCTCAAAGCACATGAAATGGCGAGTAAAATGCACTATTATACTTCTAGGGTAAGGCAAACAGAGACCCAATTAGATCATTTTATATTACGGTTAATATAAGAATGCAGCGTAATTCTATCACATTTGTTCAATTTAAGTCGCTCGAATTTCAGATAGCGTATTGGGCTATGCGGCATCTCAAAGCGCATGAAATGGCGAGTAAACTGCACCATCAAACTTCTAGGGTAGGGCGAACAGAGAGCCGATTAGATCATTTTACATTATGGTTAATATAAGAATTCAGCGAAATTCAATCACATTTGTTCAATTTACGTCGCTCCTATTTCACATAGCGTATTGGGATAAGCGGCATCTCAAAGCGCATGCAATGGCGAGTAAAATGTACTATTAAACTTCTAGGGTAGGGCAACCAGAGACCCGATTAGATCATTTTATATTATGGTTAATATAAGAATGCAGCGTAATTCTATCATATTTGTTCAATTTACGTCGCTCCCATTTCAGATAGCGTATTGGGCTGAGATGCATCTTAAAGCGCATGGAATGGCGAGTAAAATGCACTATTAAACTTCGAGGTTAAGGCAAACAGAGACCCGATTAGATCATTTTATATTACGGTTAATATAAGAATTCAGCTTAATTCTATCACATTTGTTCAATTTACGCCGCTCCTATTTCAGATAGCGTATTGGGCTAAGCGGCATCTCAACGCGCAGGAAATGGTGAGTAAAATGCACTGCCAAACTTCTAGGGTAGGGTGAACAGAGACCCGATTAGATCATTTTACATTATGGTTAATATAAGAATTCAGCGAAATTCTATCACATTTGTTCAATGTACGTCGCTCCTATTTCAGATAGCGTATTGGGCAAAGCGGCATCTCATAGCGCATGAAATGGCGAGTAAAATGCACTATTAAACTTCTACGGTAGGGCAAACAGAGACCCGATTAGATGATTTTATATTATGGTTAATTTAAGAATTCAGCGAAATTCTATCACATTTGTTCAATCTACGTCGCTCCTACTTCAGATCGCGTATTGGGCTAAGCGGCATCTCAAAGCGCATGAAATGGCGAGTAAAATGCACTATGAAACTTCTAGGGTAAGGCAAACAGAGACCCGATTAGATCATTTTACATTATGGTTAATATAAGAATTCAGCGAAATTCTATCACATTTGTTCAATTTACGTCGATCCTATTTCAGATAGCGTATTGGGCAAAGCGGCATCTCATAGCGCATGAAATGGCGAGTAAAATGCACTATTAAACTACGAGGGTAAGGCAACCGGAGTACCGATTAGATCATTTTATATTATGGTTAATTTAAGAATTCAGCGAAATTCTATCACATTTGTTCAATTTGCGTCGCTCCTGTTTCAGATAGCGTATTGGACTAAGCGGCATCTCAAAGCGCATGAAATGGCGAGTCAAATGCACTGTTAAACTTCTAGGGTAAGGCAAACAGAGACCCAATTAGATCATTTTATATTACGGTTAATATAAGAATTCAGCGTAATTCTATCACATTTGTTCAATTTAAGTCGCTCGAATTTCAGATAGCGTATTGGGCTAAGCGGCATCTCAAAGCCCATGAAATGGCGAGTAAACTGCACCATCAAACTTCTAGGGTAGGGCGAACAGAGAGCCGATTAGATCATTTTACATTATGGTTAATATAAGAATTCAGCGAAATTCAATCACATTTGTTCAATTTACGTCGCTCCTATTTCACATAGCGTATTGGGATAAGCGGCATCTCAAAGCGCATGAAATGGCGAGTAAAATGCACTATTAAACTTCGAGGGTAAGGCAACCAGAGTACCGATTAGATCATTTTATATTACGGTTAATATAAGAATTCAGATTAATTCTATCACATTTGTTCAATTTACGTCGCTCCTATTTCAGATAGCGTATTGGTCTAAGCGGCATCTCAAAGCGCATGAAATGGCGAGTAAACTGCACCATCAAACTTCTAGGGTAGGGCGAACAGAGAGCCGATTAGATCATTTTACATTATGGTTAATATAAGAATTCAGCGAAATTCAATCACATTTGTTCAATTTACGTCGCTCCTATTTCAGAAAGCGTACTGGGATAGGCGGCGTCTTAAAGCGCGTGGAATGGCGAGTAAAATGCACTATTAAACTTCCATGATAGGGCAATCAGAGACCCGATCAGATCATTTTATATTTTGTTTAATATAAGAATTCTGCGAAATTCTATCACATTTGTTCAATTTACGTCGCTCCTATTTCAGATAGCGTATTGGGCTAAGCGGCATCTCAAAGCGCATGAAATGGCGAGTAAATTGCACTATTAAACTTCTAGGGTACGGCAAACAGAGACCCGATTAGATCATTTTATATTACGGTTAATTTAAGAATTTAGCGAAATTCTATCACATTTGATAAATTTACGTCGCTCCTATTTCAGATAGCGTATTGGGCTAAGCGGCATCTCAAAGCGCATGAAATGGCCAGTAAAATGCACTATTAAACTTCTAGGGTAGGGCAAACAGAGACCCGATTATATCATTTTACATTATGGTTAATATAAGAATTCAGCGAAATTCTATCACATTTGTTCACTTTACGTCGCTCCTATTTCAGATAGCGTTTTGGGCTGAGCGGCATCTGAACGCGCATGAAATGGCGAGTAAATTGCACTATTAAACTTCTAGGGTAGGGCAAACAGAGACCCGATTAGATCATTTTATATTTTGTTTAATATAAGAATTCAGCGAAATTCTATCACATTTGTTCAATTTACGCCGCTCCTATTTCAGATAGCGTATTGGGCTAAGCGGCATCTCAAAGTGCATGAAATGGCGAGTAAATTGCACTATTAAACTTCGAGGTTAAGGCAAACAGAGACCCTATTAGATCATTTTATATTACGGTTAATATAAGAATTCAGCTTAATTCTATCACATTTGTTCAATTTACGCCACTCCTATTTGAGATAGCGTATTGGGCCAAGCGGCATCTCAAAGCGCATGCAATGGCGAGTAAAATGCACTATTAAACTTCGAGGGTAAGGCAAACAGAGACCCGATTAGATCATTTTATATTACGGTTAATTTAAGAATTTAGCGAAATTCTATCACATTTGATAAATTTACGTCGCTCCTATTTCAGATAGCGTATTGGGCTAAGCGGCATCTCAAAGCGCATGAAATGGCCAGTAAAATGCACTATTAAACTTCTAGGGTAGGGCAAACAGAGACCCGATTAGATCATTTTACATTATGGTTAATATAAGAATTCAGCGAAATTCTATCACATTTGTTCAATTTAAGTCGCTCCTATTTCAGTTAGCGTATTGGGCTAAGCGGCATCTCAAAGCGCATGAAATGGCGAGTAAAACGCACTATCGAACTTCTAGGGTACGGCAAACAGAGACCCGATGGGATCATTTTATATTACGGTTCATATAAGAATGCAGCGTAATTCTATCATATTTGCTCAATTTACGTCGCTCCCATTTCAGATAGCGTATTGGGCTAAGCGGCATCTCAAAGCGCATGAAATTGCGAGTATAATGCACTATTAAACTTCGAGGGTAAGGCAAACAGAGACCCGATTAGATCATTTTATATTACGGTTAATATAAGAATTCAGCTTAATTCTATCACATTTGTTCAATTTACGTCGCTCCTATTTCAGATAGCGTATTGGTCTAAGCGGCATCTCAAATCGCATGAAATGGCGAGTAAAATGCACTATTAAACTTCTAGGGTAGGGCGAACAGAAAGCCGATTAGATCATTTTACATTATGGATAATATGAGATTTCAGCGAAATTCTATCACATTTGTTCAATTTACGCCGCTCCTATTTCAGATAGCGTATTGGGCTAAGCGGCATCTCAAAGCGCATGAAATGGCGAGTAAATTGCACTATTAAACTTCTAGGGTACGGCAAACAGAGACCCGATTAGATCATTTTATATTACGGTTAATTTAAGAATTTAGCGAAATTCTATCACATTTGATGAATTTACGTCGCTCCTATTTCAGATAGCGTATTGGGCTAAGCGGCATCTCAAAGCGCATGCAATGGCGAGTAAAATGCACTATTAAACTTCTAGGGTAAGGCAAACAGAGACCAGAGTAGATCATATTATATTACGGTTAACATAAGAATTCAGCGTAATTCTATCACATTTGTTCAATTTACGTCGCTCCTATTTCACATAGCGTTTTGGGCTAAGCGGCATCTGAAAGCGCATGAAATGGCGAGTAAATTGCACTATTAAACATCTAGGGTAGGGCAAACATAGACCCGATTAGATCATTTTATATTATGGTTAATTTAGGAATTCAGCGAAATTCTATCACATTTGTTCAATTTACGTCGCTCCTAATTCAGATAGCGTATTGGGCAAAGCGGCATCTCAAAGCGCATGAAATGGTGAGTAAAATGCACTATTAAACTTCTAGGGTAGGGCGAACAGAGAGCCGATTAGATCATTTTACATTATGGATAATATGAGATTTCAGCGAAATTCTATCACATTTGTTCAATTGAAGTCGCTCCTATTTCAGTTAGCGTATTGGGCTAAGCGGCATCTCAAAGCGCATGAAATTGCGAGTATAATGCACTATTACACTTCGAGGGTAAGGCAAACAGAGACCAGATTAGATCATTTTATATTACGGTTAACATAAGAATTCAGCGTAATTCTATCATATTTGCTCAATTTACGTCGCTCCCATTTCAGGTCGCCTACTGGGCTAGGCGGCATCCTAAAGCGTGTGGAATGTCGAGTGAAATGCACTATTAAACTTCAAGGGTGGGGCGAACAGAGACCCGATTATATCATTTTACATTATGGTTAATATAAGAATTCAGCGAAATTCTATCACATTTGTTCACTTTACGTCGCTCTTATTTCAGATAGCGTTTTGGGCTGAGCGGCATCTGAACGCGCATGAAATGGCGAGTAAATTGCACTATTAAACTTCTAGGGTAGGGCAAACAGAGACCCGATTAGATCATTTTATGTTATGCTTAATTTAAGAATTCAGCGAAATTCTATCACGTTTGTTCATTTTGCGTCGCTCCTGTTTCAGATAGCGTATTGGACTGAGCGGCATCTCAAAGCGCATGAAATGGCGAGTAAAATGCACTATTAAACTTCTAGGGTAAGGCAAACAGAGCCCCAATTAGATCATTTTATATTACCGTTAATATAAGAATGCAGCGTAATTCTATCACATTTGTTCAATTTAAGTCGCTCCAATTTCAGATAGCGTATTGGGCTAAGCGGCATCTCAAAGCGCATGAAATGGCGAGTAAACTGCACCATCAAACTTCTAGGGTACGGCGAACAGAGAGCCGATTAGACCATTTTACATTATGGTTAATATAAGAATTCAGCGAAATTCAATCACATTTGTTCAATTTACGTCGCTCCTATTTCACATAGCGTATTGGGATAAGCGGCATCTCAAAGCGCATGAAATGCCGAGTAAAATGCACTATCGAACTTCTAGGGTAAGGCAAACAGAGACCCGATGGGATCATTTTATATTACGGTTAATATAAGAATGCAGCGTAATTCTATCATATTTGTTCAATTTATGTCGCTCCCATTTCAGATAGCGTATTGGACTAAGCTGCATCTTAAAGCGCATGAAATGGCGAGCAAAATGCACTATTAAACTTCTAGCGTAGGGCAAACAGAGACCCGATTAGATCATTTTATATTATGGTTAATTTAAGAATTCAGCAAAATGAAATCACATTTGTTCAACTTACGTCGCTCCTATTTCAGATAGCGTACTGGGCTAGGCGGCATCTTAAAGCGCGTGGAATGGCGAGTAAAATGCACTACTAAACTTCCATGATAGGGCAATCAGAGACCCGATTAGATCATTTTATATTTTGGCTAATATAAGAATTCAGCGCAATTCTATCACATTTGATCAATTTACGTCGCTCCTATTTCAGATAGCGTATTGGGCTAAGCGGGATCTCAAAGCGCATGAAATGGCGAGTAAAATGCACTACTAAACTTCTAGGGTAAGGCAAACAGAGACCAGATTAGATCATTTTATATTACGGTTAACATAAGAATTCAGCGTAATTCTATCACATTTGTTCAATTGACGTCGCTCCTATTTCAGGTCGCCTACTGGGCTAGGCGGCATCCTAATGCGTGTGGAATGTCGAGTGAAATGCACTATTAAACTTCTAGGGTGGGGCGAACAGAGACCCGATTATATCATTTTACATTATGGTTAATATAAGAATTCAGCGAAATTCTATCACATTTGTTCAATTTACGCCGCTCCTATTTGAGATAGCGTATTGGGCTAAGCGGCACCTCAATGCGCCTGAAATGGCGAGTAAATTGCACTATTAAGATTCTAGGGTAGGGCAAACATAGACCCGATTAGATCATTTTACGTTACGGTTAATATAAGAATTCAGCGAAATTCTATCACATTTGTTCAATTTACGTCGCTCCTATTCCAGATGGCGTATTGGGCTAAGCGGCATCTCAATGCGCATGAAATGGCGAGTAAAATGCACTATGAAACTTCTAGGGTAGGGCAACCAGAGACCCGATTAGATCATTTTATATTATGGTTAATATAAGAATTCAGCGTAGTTCTATCACATTTGTTCAATTTACGTCGCTCCTATTTCAGATCGCGTATTGGGCTAAGCGTCATCTCAAAGCACATGAAATGGCGAGTAAAATGCACTATTATACTTCTAGGGCAGGGCGAACAGAGAGCCGATTAGATCATTTTACATTATGGTTAATATAAGAATTCAGCGAAATTCTATCACATTTGTTCAATTTACGTCGATCCTATTTCAGATAGCGTATTGTGCTAAGCGGCATCTCATAGCGCATGAAATGCCGAGTAAAATCCACTATCGAACTTCTAGGGTAAGGCAAACAGAGACCCGATGGGATCATTTTATATTACGGTTAATATAAGAATGCAGCGTAATTCTATCACATTTGTTCAATTGACGTCGCTCCTATTTCAGGTCGCCTACTGGGCTAGGCGGCATCCTAAAGCGTGTGGAATGTCGAGTGAAATGCACTATTAAACTTCTAGGGTGGGGCGAACAGAGACCCGATTATATCATTTTACATTATGGTTAATATAAGAATTCAGAGAAATTCTATCACATTTGTTCAATTTACGTCGCTCCTATTCCAGATAGCGTATTGGGCTATGCGTCATCTCAAAGCACATGAAATGGCGAGTAAAATGCACTATTATACTTCTAGGGTAGGGCAAACATAGACCCGATTAGATCATTTTATATTATGGTTAATATAAGAATTCAGCTTAATTCTATCACATTTGTTCAATTTACGTCGCTCCTATTTCAGATAGCGTATTGGGCTAAGCGGCATCCCAAAGCGCATGAAATGGCGAGTAAATTGCACTATTACACTTCTAGGGTACGGCAAACAGAGACCCGATTAGATCGTTTTATATTACGTTTAATTTGAGAATTTAGCGAAATTCTATCACATTTGATCAATTTACGTCGCTCCTATTTCAGATAGCGTATTGGGCTAAGCGGCATCTCAAAGCGCATGAAATGGCAAGTAAAATGCACTATTAAACTTCTAGGGTAAGGCAAACAGAGACCAGATTAGATCATTTTATATTACGGTTAATATAAGAATGCAGCGTAATTCTATCATATTTGTTCAATTAACGTCGCTCCCATTTCAGATAGCGTATTGGGCTAAGCGGAATCTCAAAGCGCAAGAAATGGTGTGTAAAATGCTCTATCAAACTTCTAGGGTAGGGCGAACGGAGAGCCGATTAGATCATTTTACATTATGGTTAATATAAGAATTCAGCGAAATTCTATCACATTTGTTCAATTTACGTCGCTCCTATTTCAGATAGCGTATTGGGCTAAGCGGCATCTCAAAGCGCATGAAATGGCGTGTAAAATGCACTATTACACTTCTAGGGTAGGGCAACCAGAGACCCGATTAGATCATTTTATATTATGGTTAATTTAAGAATTCAGCGAAATTCTATCACGTTTGTTTAATTTACGTCGCTCCTATTTCAGATAGCGTATTGCGCTAAGCGGCATCTCAAGGCGCATGAAATGGTGAGTAAAATGCACTGCCAAGCTTCTAGGGTAGGGCGAACAGAGACTCGATTAGATCATTTTACATTATGGTTAATATAAGAATTCAGCGAAATTCTATCACATTTGTTCAATTTACGTCGCTCCTATTTCAGATAGCGTATTGGGCTAAGCGGCATCTCAAAGCGCATGAAATGGCGAGTAAAATGCAGTATTAAACTTCTAGGATAAGGCAAACAGAGACCCGATTAGATCATTTTATATTACGGTTAATATAAGAATGCAGCGTAATTCTATAACATTTGCTAAATTTACGTCGCTCCTCACTCAGATACCGTATTGGGCTAAGCGGCATCTCAAAGCGCATGAAATCGTGAGTGAAATGCTCTATCAAACTTCTATAGTAGGGCGAACGGAGAGCCGATTGGATCATTTTACATTACAGTTAATATAAGAATTCAGCGAAATTCTGTCACATTTGTTCAATTTTCGTCGCTCCTATTTCAGATAGCGTACTGGGATAGGGGGCGTCTTAAAGCGCGTGGAATGGCGAGTAAAATGCACTATTAAACTTCCATGATAGGGCAATCAGAGACCCGATCAGATCATTTTATATTTTGTTTAATATAAGAATTCTGCGAAATTCTATCACATTTGTTCAATTTACGTCGCTCCTATTTCAGATAGCGTATTGGGCTAAGCGGCATCTCAAAGCGCATGAAATGACGAGTGAAGTGCACTATTAAACTTCTGGGGTAGGGCGAACAGAGACCCGATTTGATCATTTTACGTTATGGTAAATATAAGAATTCAGCGAAATTCTATCACATTTGTTCAATTTACGTCGCTCCTATTTCAGATAAAGTATTGGGCAATGCGGCATCTCAAAGCGCATGAAATGGCGAGTAAAATGCACTATCAAACTTCTAAGGTAAAGCAAACAAAGACCAGATTAGATCATTTTATATTACGGTTACCATAAGAATTCAGCGTAATTCTATCACATTTGTTCAATTGACGTCGCTCCTATTTCAGATAGCCTACTGGGCTAGGCGGCATCCTAAAGCGCGTGGAATGTCGAGTGAAATGCACTGTTAAACTTCTAGGGTGGGGCGAACAGAGACCCGATTATATCATTTTACATTACGGTTAATATAAGAACTCAGCGTAATTTTATCACATTTGTTCAATTTACGTCGCTCCTATTTCAGATACCGTATTGGGCTAAGCGGCATCTCAAAGCGCATGAATTGGTGTGAAAAATGCTCTATCAAACTTCTAGGGTAGGGCGAACGGAGAGCCGATTAGATCATTTTACATTATGATTAATATAAGAATTCAGCGAAATTCTATCACATTTGTTCAATGTACGTCGCTCCTATTTCAGATAGCGTATTGGGCAAAGCGGCATCTCATAGCGCATGAAATGGCGAGTAAAATGCACTATTAAACTTCTAGGGTAGGGCAAACAGAGACCCGATTAGATGATTTTATATTATGGTTAATTTAAGAATTCAGCGAAATTCTATCACATTTGTTCAATTTACGTCGCTCCTACTTCAGATAGCGTATTGGGCTAAGCGGCATCTCAAAGCGCATGCAACGGCGAGTAAAATGCACTATTAAATTTCCAGGGAAGGGCAAACATAGACCCGATTAGATCATTTTATATTATGGTTAATTTAAGAATTCAGCGAAATTCTATCACATCTGTTCATTTTGCGTCGCTCCTGTTTCAGATAGCGTATTGGACTAAGCGGCATCTCAAAGCGCATGAAATGGCGAGTAAAATTCACTATTAAACTTCTAGGGTAAGGCAAACAGAGACCCAATTAGATCATTTTATATTACGGTTAATATAAGAATTCAGCGTAATTCTATCACATTTGTTCAATTTAAGTCGCTCCAATTTCAGATAGCGTATTGGGCTAAGCCGCATCTCAAAGCGCATGAAATGGCGAGTAAACTGCACCATCAAACTTCTAGGGTAGGGCGAACAGAGAGCCGATTAGATCATTTTACATTATGGTTAATATAAGAATTCAGCGAAATTCAATCACATTTGTTCAATTTACGTCGCTCCTATTTCAGATAGCGTATTGGGCTAAGTGGCATCTCAAAGCGCATGAAATGGCGAGTAGAATGAACTAATAAACTTCTAGGTTAAGGCAAATAGAGACCCGATTAGATCATTTTATATTACGGTTAATATAAGAATTCAGCGTAATTCTATCACATTTGTTCAACTTACGTCGCTCCAATTTCAGATAGCGTACTGGGCTAGGAGGCATCTTAAAGCGCGTGGAGGGGCGAGTAAAATGCACTACTCAACTTCTATGATAGGGCAATCAGAGACCCGATTATATCATTTTATATTTTGTTTAATATAAGATTTCAGGGAAATTCTATCACATTTGTTCAATGTACGTCGCTCCTATTTCAGATAGCTTATTGGGCTATGCGGCACCTCAAAGCGCATGAAATGACGAGTGAAGTGCACTATTAAACTTCTAGGGTAGGGCGAACAGAGACCCGATTAGATCATTTCATATTACTGTTAATATAAGAATTCAGCATAGTTCTATCACATTTGTTCAACTTACGTCGCTCCTATTTCAGATAGCGTACTGGGCTAGGCGGCATCTTAAAGCGCGTGGAATGGCGAGTAAAATGCACTACTAAACTTCCATGATAGGGCAATCAGAGACCCGATTAGATCATTTTATATTTTGGCTAATATAAGAATTCAGCGAAATTCTACCACATCTGTTCAATTGACGTTGCTCCTGTTTAAGATAGCGTACTGGGCTAGGTGCATCTTAAAGCGCGTGGAAATGCGAGTAAAATGCACTACTAAACTTCTATGATAGGGCAATGAGGTACCCGATTAGATCATTCTATATTTTGGTTAATATAGGAATTCAGCGAAATTCTATCACATTTGTTCAATTTACATCGCTCCTATTTCAGGTAGCGTATTGGGCTATGCGGCACCTCAAAGCGCATGAAATGACGAGTGAAGTGCACTATTAAACTTCTAGGGTAGGGCGAACAGAGACCCGATTAGATCATTTCATATTACTGTTAATATAAGAATTCAGCATAGTTCCATCACATTTGTTCAACTTACGTCGCTCCTATTTCAGATAGCGTACTGGGCTAGGCGGCATCTTAAAGCGCGTGGAATGGCGAGTAAAATGCACTATTAAGCTTCTATGATAAGGCAATCAGAGACCCGATTAGATCATTTTATAGTTTGGTTAATATAAGAATTCAGCGAAATACTATCACATCTGTTCAATTTACGTCGCTCCTATATCAGATAGCGCAGTGGGCTAGGAGGCATTTGAAAGCGCGTGGAATGGCGAGTAAAATGAACTATTACACTTCTATGATAGGGCACTCAGAGACCCGATTAGATCATTTTATATTTTGGTTAACATAAGAATTCAGCGAAATTCTATCACATTTGTTCAATTTACGTCGCTCCTATTTCAGATCGGGTATTGGGCTAAGCGGCATCTCAAAGCGCATGAAATGACGAGTGAAATGCACTATTAAACTTCTAGGATAGGGCAAACATAGACCCGATTAGATCATTTTATATTATGGTTAATTTAAGAATTCAGCGAAATTCTATCACATTTGTTCAATTTACGTCGCTCCTATTTCAGATCGGGTATTGGGCTAAGCGGCATCTCAAAGCGCATGAAATGACGAGTGAAATGCACTATTAAACTTCTAGGATAGGGCAAACAGAGACCCGATTAGATCATTTTATATTATGGTTAATTTAAGAATTCAGCGAAATTCTATCACATTTGTTCAATTTACGTCGCTCCTATTTCAGACAGCGCATTGGGCTACGCGGCATCTCAAGGCGCATGAAATGGCGAGTAAAATGCACTATTAAACTTCTAGGATAAGGCAAACAGAGGCAAGATTAGACCATTTTACATTATGGTTAATAAAAGAATTCAGCGAATTCTATCACATTTGTTCAACTTACGTGGCTCCTATTTCAGATAGCGTACTGGGCTAAGCGGCATCTCAAAGCGCATGAAGTGGCGTGTAAAATACACTATTAAACTTCTAGGGTAGGGCAAACAGAGACCCGATTAGATCATTTTATATTATGGTTAATTTAAGAATTCAGCAAAATTCTATCACATTTGTTCAATTTACGTCGCTCCTATTTCAGATAGCGTACTGGGATAGGCGCCATCTTAAAGCGCGTGGAATGGCCAGTAAAATGCACTATTAAACATCTATGATAGGGCAATCAGGAACCAGAATAGATCGTATTATATTATGGTTAATATAAGAATTCTGCGTAATTCTATCACATTTGTGCAATTTACGTCGCTCCTATTTCAGATAGCGTATTGGGCAAGGTGGCATCTTAGAGCGCATGATATGTCGAGTAAAATGCACTATTAAACTTCTAGGGTAGGGCAAACAGAGACACGATTAGATCATTTTATATTATTGTTTATATAAGAATTCAACGTAATATTATCACATTTGATCAATTTATATCGCTCCTATTTCAGATATCGTATTGGGCCAGGCGACACCTTAAAGCGCATGAAATGACGAGTAAAACGCAATATTAAACTTCTATGATAGGGCAATCAGAGAACCGAATAGATCGTATTGTATTATGCTTAATATAAGAATTCAGCGTAATTCAATCACGTTTGTTCAATTTACGTAGCTCCAATTTCAGATAGCGTATTGGGCTAGGCGGCAACTGAAAGCGCATGAAATGACGAGTAAAATGCACTTCTAAACTTCTCGGATAGGGCTAACAGAGACCCGATTACGTCATCTTATATTATGGTTAATATAAGGATTCAGCGAAATTTTATCACATTTGTTCAATTTACGTCCCCACTATTTCAGATAGCGTATTGGGCTAGGCGGCATCTTAAATAGCACGAAATGACGAGTAAAATGCACAATTAAACTTCTATGATAGGGCAATCAGAGACCCGAATAGATCATATTATATTATGGTTAATATAAGAATTCAGTGTAATTCTATCACATTTGTTCAATTTACGATGCTCCTATTTCAGATAGTGTATTGGTCTAAACGGCACCTTAAAGCGAATGAAATGGCGAGTAAAATGCTCTGTTAAACTTCTATTACAGGTCAATCAGAGACCCGATTAGACCATTTTATATTATGGTTAATAGAAGAATTCAACGTAGTTGAACCACATTTATTCAATTTACGTCGCTCCTATTTCATATACCGTATTGGACTAAGCAGAATCTTAAAGGGCATGAAATGCCGATTAAAATGCACTACTAAACTTCTATGGTAGGATAATCAGAGACCCCATTAGATCATTTTATATTATGGTTAACATAAGAATTCTGTGTAATTCTATCACATTTGTTCAATTTACGTCGCTCCTACTTCAGATAGCGTATTGTGCTAAGCGGCATCTTAAAGCGCATGAAATGAAAAGTAAAATGCACTACTAAACTTCTAGGATACGGCAATTAGAGACCCGATTAGGTCATCTTATATTATGATTAATATAAGAATTCAGCGTAATTCTATCACATTTGTTCAATTTACGTCGCTCCTATTTCAGATAGCGTATTTTGCTAGGCGGCATCTTAAAGTGCGTGGAATGACAAGTAAAATGCACTACTAACCTTCTATGATAGGGCAATCAGAGACCATATCAGATCATTTTATATTATCGTTAATATAAGAAATCAGCGAACTTCTATCACATATGTTCAATTTACGTCGCTCCTATTTCAGATAGCGTATTGGGCTAAGCGGCACCTTAAAGCGCATGAAATGACGAGTAAAATGCACTGTTAAACATCTAGGGTAGGGCAATCAGAGACCCGATTAGATCATTTTATATTATTGTTAATATAAGAATTCAGTGTATTTCTATCCCATTTGTTCAATTTACGACGCTTCTATTTCAGATAGCGTATTGGGCTAAGCGGAATCTTAAAGCGCATGAAATGCCGAGTAAAATGCACTGCTAAACTTCTAGGGTAGGGCAATCAGGGACCCGATTAGATCATCTTATATTATAGTTAAATTAAGAATTCGTCGTAACTCTATCACATTTGTTCAATTCACGTAGCTCCAATTTCAGATAGCGTATTGCGCGAGACGGCATCTTAAAGCGCGTGGAATGACGAGTAAAATGCACTATTAAAATTCTAGGGTAGGGCAAACAGAGAGCCGATTAGATCATTTTATATTATGGTTAATTTAAGAATTCAGCGAAACTCTATCACACTTGTTCAATTTACGTAGCTCCAATTTCAGATAGCGTATTGGGCGAGACGGCATCCTAAAGCGGGTGGAATGACGAGTAAAATGCACTACTAACCTTCTATGAGAGGGCAATCAGTGACCCGATTAGATCATTTTATATTATTTTTAATATAAGAATTCAGCGAAATTCTATCTCATTTGTTCAATTTACGTCGCTCCTATTTCAGATACCGTAATGGGCTAAGCGGCACCTCAAAGCGCATGAAAGGGCGAGTAAAATGCACTATTAAGCATCTATGATAAGGCAATCAGAGACCCGATTAGATCATTTTAAATTATGGTTAATATAAGAATTCCACGTAATTTTATCACATTTGTTCAATTTACGTCGCCCGTATTTCAGATAGCGTATTGAGCTAAGCGGCATCTTAAAGCGCATGAAATTTCGAGTAAAATGCACTACTTAACGTCCAGGATAGAGCAATCAGAGACCCGATTAGATCATCTTATATTATGATTAATATAAGAATTTAGCGTAATTCTATAACATTTGTTCAATGTACGTCGCTCCAAATTCAGATAGAGTATTGAGCTAAGCGGCACCTTAAAGCGCATGAACTGACGAGCAAAATGCACTAATAAGCTTCTATGATAGGGTAACCAGATACCCCATTAGATAATTTAATATGATGTTTAATATAAGAATTTTGCGTAACTCTGTCACATCTGTTCAATTTACGACGCTCCTATTTCAGATAGCGTATTGGGCGAGGAGGCATCTCAAAGCGCATGAAATATCGAGTAAAATGCACCACTAAACTTCTCGGATAGGGCAATCAGAGACCCGATTAGGTAATCTTATATTATGATTAATATATGGATGCAGCGTAAATCTATCACACTTGTTCTATTTACGTCGCTCCAATTTCAGATAGCGTATTGGGCTAGGCGGCATCTTAAAGCATGTGGAATGGCGAGTAAAATGCTCTACTAACCTTCTATGATGGGGCTATCAGAGACCCGATTAGATAATTTTAAATTATGGTTAATATAAGAATTCTACGTAATTCTATCACATTTGTTCAATTTACGTCGCTCCTATTTCAGATAGCGAATTGCGCGAGGCGGCATCTTAAAGCGCATGAAATGTCGAGTAAAATGCACTACTAAACTTCTCGGGTAGGGCAATCAGAGATCCGATTAGGTCATTTTAAATTATGGTTAATATAAGAATTCTGAGTAATTCTATCACATTTGTTCAATTTACGTCGCTCCTATTTCAGATAGCGTATTGGGCTAAGCGGCACCTTAAAGCGCATGGAATGACGAGTAAAATGCGCTATTAAACTTCCATGATAGGGCAATCAGAGACCCGATTAGTTCATTTTATATTATTTTTAATATAAGAATTCAGCGTAATTTTATCACATTTGATCAATTTACGTCGCCCCTATTTCAGATAGCGTATTAGGCTATGTGGCATCTTAAAGCGCATGATATGTCGAGTAAAATGCACTACTAAACTTCAGTGATACGGTAATCAGTGACCCGGTTAGATCATTTTATATTATTGTTAATATAAGAATTCAGCGTAATTTTATCACATTTGTTCAATTTACGTCGCTCCTGCTTCAGATAGCGTATTCGTCTAAGCGGCATCTTAAAGCGCTTGAAATGTTGAGTAAAGTGCACTACTAAACTTCTAGAATGGGGCAATCAGAGACCCGATTAGATCGTCGTATATTATGGTTAATTTAAGAATTCGTCGTAACTCTATCACATTTGTTCAATTTACGTAGCTCTAATTTCAGATAGCGTATTGGGATAGGCTGCACCTTAAAGCGCATGAACTGACGATCAAAATGCACTATAAAGTTTCTATGATAGGGTAACCAGAGACCCGATTAGATCATTTAATATTATGTTTAATATAAGAATTCAGCGAAATTCTGTCACATTTGTTCAATTTACGTCGCTCCTACTTCAGATAGCGTATTGGGCTAAGCGGCTTCTTAAAGCGCATGAAATGACGAGTAAAATGCACTACTAAACTACTAGGGTACGGCAAACCGAGACCCGATCAGATCACTTGATATTATGGTTATTTTAAGAATTCAGCGAAACCCTATCACACTCGCTCAATTTACGTATCTCCAATTTCAGATAGCGTATTGGGCTAAGCGGCATCTTGAAGCGCGTGGAATGCCGAGTAAAATGCACTACTAAACTTCTATGATAGGGCAATCAGAGATCCGATTAGATCATTTTATATTATGGTTAATATAAGGAATCAGCGAAATTCTATAACATTTGTTCAATGTACGTCGTTCCTATTTCAGATAGCTTATTGGGCTATGCGGCACCTCAAAGCGCATGAAATGACGAGTGAAGTGCACTATTAAACTTCTAGGGTAGGGCGAACAGAGACCCGATTAGATCATTTCATATTACTGTTAATATAAGAATTCAGCATAGTTCCATCACATTTGTTCAACTTACGTCGCTCCTATTTCAGATAGCGTACTGGGCTAGGCGGCATCTTAAAGCGCGTGGAATGGCGAGTAAAATGCACTATTAAGCTTCTATGATAGGGCAATCAGAGACCCGATTAGATCATTTTATAGTTTGGTTAATATAAGAATTCAGCGAAATACTGTCACATCTGTTCAATTTACGTCGCTCCTATATCAGATAGCGCAGTGGGCTAGGCGGCATCTGAAAGCGCGTGGAATGGCGAGTAAAATGAACTATTACACTTCTATGATAGGGCACTCAGAGACCCGATTAGATCATTTTATATTTTGGTTAACATAAGAATTCAGCGAAACTCTATCACATTTGTTCAATTTACGTCGCTCCTATTTCAGATAGCGTATTGGGCTAAGCGGCATCTCAAAGCGCATGAAATGGCGAATAAAATGCACTATTATACTTCTAGGGTAGGGCAAACAGGGACCCGAGTAGATCATTTTATCTTATGTTTAATTTAAGGATTCAGCAAAATTCTATCACATTCGTTCAATTTACGTCGTTCCTATTTCAGATAGCGTACTGGGCTAGGCGGTATTTTAAAGCGCGTGGAATGGCAGGTAAAATGCATTACTAAACTTCTATGATAGGGCAATCAGAGACCGGATTAGATCATTTTATATTTTGTTTAATATAAGGTTTCAGGGAAATTCTATCACATTTGTTCAATTTACGTCGCTCCTATTTCAGATAGCGTATTGGGCTAAGCGGCATCTCAAAGCGCATGAAATGGCGAGAAGAATGGGCTATTAAACTTCTAGGATAAGGCAAACAGAGACAAGATTAGATCATTTCATATTACGGTTAATATAAGAATTCTGCGTAATTCTATCACATTTGTCCAACTTTCGTCGCTCCTATTTCAGATAACCTACTGGGCTAGGCGGCATCTTAAAGCGCGTGGAATGGCGAGTAAAATGAACTATTTAACTTTTATGATAGGGCAATCAGTGACCCGATTAGATCATTTTATATTTTGCTTAATATAAGATTTCCCGGAAATCCTATCACATTTGTTCAATTTACGTCGCTCCTATTTCAGATAGCATATTGGGCTAAGCGGCATCTCAAAGCGCATGAAATGGCGAATAAAATGCACTATTAAACTTCTAGGGTAGGGCAAACAGAGACCCGGTTAGATCATTTTATATTATGGTTAATTTAAAAATTCAGCGAAATTCTATCACATTTCTTCAATTTACGTCGCTCCTGTTTCAGAGAGCGTATTGGGCTAAGCGGCATCTCAAAGCGCATGAACTGGCGAGCAAAATGCACTATTAAACTTCTAGCGTAGGGCAAACAGAGACCCGATTAGATCATATTATATTATGGTTAATTTAAGAATTCAGCAAAATTCTATCACATTTGTTCAATTTACGTCGCTCCTATTTCAGATAGCGTACTGGGCTAGGCGGCATCTTAAAGCTCGTGGAATGGCGAGTAAAATGCACTACTAAACTTCCATGATAGGGCAATCAGAGACTCGATTAGATCATTTTATATTTTGGTTAATATAAGAATTCTGCGAAATTCTATCACATTTGTTCAATTTACGTCGATCCTATTTCAGATAGCTTATTGGGCGAAGCGGCATCTCAAAGCGCATGAAATGACGAGTGAAATGCACTATTAAACTTCTAGGATAGGGCGACCAGAGACCCGATTAGATCATTTTATATTATGGTTAATTTAAGAATTCAGCGAAATTCCATCACATTTGTTCAATTTACGTCGCTCCTATTTCAGAGAGCGTATTGGGCTACGCGGCATCTCAAAGCGCATGAAATGGCGAGTAAAATGCAGTATTAAACTTCTAGGATAAGGCAAACAGAGGCAAGATTAGAACATTTCATATTACGGTTAATATAAGAACTCAGCGTAATTATATCACATTTGTTCAACTTACGTCGCTCCTATTTCAGATAGCGTACTGGGCTAGGCGGCATCTTAAAGAGCGTGGAATGGCGAGTAAAATGCACTACTAAACTTCCATGATAGGGCAATCAGAGACCCGATTAGATCATTTTATATTTTGTTTAATATAAGATTTCAGGGAAACTCTTTCACATTTGTTCAATTTACGTCGCTCCTATTTCAGATAGCGTATTGGGATAAGCGGCACCTCAAAGCGCATGAAATGGCGGATAAAGTGCACTATTAAACTCCTAGGCTAGGGCGAACAGAGACCCGATTAGATCATTTTACATTATGGTTAATGAAAGAATTCAGCGAAATTCTACCACATTTGTTCAATTTACATCGCTCCTATGTCAGATAGCTTGTTGGGCTACGCGGCATCTCAAAGCCTATGTAATGACGAGCAAAATGCACTATTAAACTTCTAGTGTAGGGCAAACAGAGACCCGATTAGATCATTTTATATTATGGTTAATTTAAGAATTCAGCAAAATTAAATCACATTTGTTCAACTTACGTCGCTCCTATTTCAGATAGCGTACTGGGCTAGGCGGCATCTTAAAGCGCGTGGAATGGCGAGTAAAATGCTCTACTAAACTTCCATGATAGGGCAATCAGAGACCCGATTAGATCATTTTATATTTTGGCTAATATAAGAATTCAGCGAAATTCTACCACATTTGTTCAATTTACGTTGCTCCTATTTCAGATAGCGTACTGGGCGAGGCGCGTCTTAAAGCGCGTGGAAATGCGAGTAAGATGCACTACTAAACTTCTATGATAGGGCAATCAGATACCCGATTAGATCATTCTATATTTTGGTTAATATAAGAATTCAGCGAAATTCTATCACATTTGTTCAATTTACATCGCTCCTATTTCAGGTAGCGTATTGGGCTAAGCGGCATCTCAAAGCGCATGACATGACGAGTAAAATGCACTATTAAACTTCTAGGGTAGGACAAACCGAGACCCGATTAGATCATTTTATATTATGGTTAATTTAAGAATTCAGCAAAATTCTATCACATTTGTTCAATTTTCGTCGCTCCTATTTCAGATAGCGTACTGGGCTAGGCGGCATCTTAAAGTGCGTGGAATGGCGAGTAAAATTCACTATTAAACATCTACGGTAGGGCAAACAGAGACCCTATTAGATCATTTTATATTATGGTTAATTTAACAATTCAGCGAAGTTCTATCACATTTGTTCAATTTACGTCGATCCTATTTCAGATAGCTTATTGGGCTAAGCGGCATCTCAAAGCGCATGAAATGACGAGTGAAATGCAGTATTAAACTTCTAGGATAGGGCGAACAGAGACCCGATTAGTTCATTTTACTTTTAGGTTTATATAAGGATTCAGCGAAATTCTATCACATATGTTCAATTTACATCGCTCCTATTTCAGACAGCGTATTGAGCTAAGCGGTATCTCAAAGCGCACGAAATGACGAGTGAAATGCACTATTAAACTTCTAGGGTAAGGCAAGCAGACACCCTATTAGACCATTTTATATTACGATTAATATGAGAATTCAGCGTAATTCTATCACATTTGTTCAATTTACGTCGCTCCTATTTCAGATAGTCTACTGGGCTAGGCCGCATCTTAAAGCGCGTGGATTGGCGAGTAAAATGCACTATTAAACTTCTAGGGTAGGGCGAAGAGAGACCCGATTACATCATTTTACATTAAGGTTAATATAAGGATTCAGCGAAATTCTATCACATTTGTTCAATTTACGTCGCTCCTATTTCAGATCGGGTATTGGGCTAAGCGGCATCTCAAAGCGCATGAAATGACGAGTGAAATGCACTATTAAACTTCTAGGATAGGGCAAACAGAGACCCGATTAGATCATTTTATATTATGGTTAATTTAAGAATTCAGCGAAATTCTATCACATTTGTTCAATTTACGTCGCTCCTATTTCAGACAGCGCATTGGGCTACGCGGCATCTCAAAGCGCATGAAATGACGAGTGAAATGCACTATTAAACTTCTAGGATAGGGCAAACAGAGACCCGATTAGATCATTTTATATTATGGTTAATTTAAGAATTCAGCAAAATTCTATCACATTTGTTCAATTTACGTCGCTCCTATTTCAGATAGCGTACTGGGATAGGCGCCATCTTAAAGCGCGTGGAATGGCCAGTAAAATGCACTATTAAACATCTATGATAGGGCAATCAGGAACCAGAATAGATCGTATTATATTATGGTTAATATAAGAATTCTGCGTAATTCTATCACAATTGTTCAATTTATGTCGCTCCTATTTCAGATAGGGTATTGGACTAGGCGGCACCTTAAAGGGCATGAAATGACGAGTAAACCGCACTGTTAAGCTTCTATGATAGTGCAATCAGAGACCCGATTAGATCACTTTATATTATTGTTAATATAAGAATTCAACGTAATTTTATCACATTTGTTCAAGTTACGTCGCCCCTATTTCAGATAGCGTATCGGGCTAGGTTTCATCTTAAAGCGCATGAAATGTCGAGTAAAATGCACTATTATACTTCTAGGGTAAGGCAATCAGAGACCCGATTAGATCATTTTATATTATGGTCAATTTAAGGATTCAGCGAAAGTCTATCACAATTGTTCAACTTACGTCGCTCCTATTTCATATAGCGTATTGTCCTAAACGGCACCTTAAAGCGCATGAAATGACGAGTAAAATGAACTATTAAACTTCTGTGATAGGGCAATCAGAGACCCGGATATATCGTATTATATTATGTTTAATATAAGAATTCTGCGTAATTCTATCACATTTGTTCAATTTACGTCGCCCCTATTTCAGATAGCCTATTGGGCTAGGTGGCCTCTTAAAGCGCATGAAACGTCGAGTAAAATGCACTATTAAACATGTAGGGTAGGGCAATCAGAGACCCGGATAGATCGTATTATATTATGTTTAATATAAGAATTCTGCGTAATTCTATCACAATTGTTCAACTTACGTCGCTCCTATTTCATATAGCGTATTGGCCTAAACGGCACCTTAAAGCGCATGTAATGTCGAGTAAAATGAACAATTAAACTTCAGTGATGGGGCAATCAGAGACCCGGATATATCGTATTATATTATGTTTAATATAAGAATTCTGCGTAATTCTATCACATTTGTTCAATTTACGTCGCCCCTATTTCAGATAGCGTATTGGGCTAGGTGGCATCTTAAAGCGCATGAAATGTCGAGTAAAATGCACTATTAAACTTGTAGGGTAGGGCAATCAGAGACCCGAATAGATCGTATTATGTTATGGTATATATACGAGTTCTGCGTAATTCTATCACATTTGTTCAATTTATCTCGCACCTATTTCAGATAGTGTATTGGGCTATGCGGCATCTTAAAGCGCATGAAATGTCGAGTAAAATGCACTACTAACCTTCTATGATAGGGCAATCAGAGATACGATTAGATCATCTTATATTATTGTTAATACAAGAATTCTGCGTACTTCTATCACATTTGTTCAATTTGTGTCGCTACTATTTCAGGTAGCGTATTGGACTAGGCTGCACCTTAAAGCGCATGAAATGTCGAGTAAAATGCACTATTAAACTTCTATGATAGGGCAATCAGAGACCCGGATAGATCGTATTATATTATGGTTAATATAAGAATTCCACAAAATTCTATCACATTTGTTCAATTTACGTCGCTCCTATTTCAGGTAGCGTATTGGGCTAGGCGGCACCTTAAAGCGCATGAAATGACGAGTAAAATGCACTATTAAACTTCTATGATAGGGCAATCAGAAACCAGAATAGGTCGTATTATATTATGGTTAATACAAGAATTCTGCGTAATTCAATCACATTTGTTCAATTTATGTCGCTCCTATTTCAGATAGCGTATTGGACTAGGCGGCACCTTAAAGCGCATGAAATGACGAGTAAAACGCACTGTTAACCTTCTATGATAGGGCAATCAGAGACCCGATTAGATCATTTTATATTATTGTTAATATAAGAATTCTGCGTAATTTTATCACATTTGTTCAATTTACGTCGCCCCTATTTCAGATAACGAACTGAGCGAGGTGGCATCTTAAAGCGCATGAAATGTGGAGTAAAATGCACTACTACACTTCTCGGATAGAGCAATCAGATACCCGATTAGGTCATCTTATATTATGGTTAATATAAGAATTCTGCGTAATTCTATCACATTTGTGCAATTTACGTCGCTCCTATTTCAGATAGCGTATTGGGCAAGGTGGCATCTTAGAGCGCATGATATGTCGAGTAAAATGCACTATTAAACTTCTAGGGTAGGGCAAACAGAGACACGATTAGATCATTTTATATTATTGTTTATATAAGAATTCAACGTAATATTATCACATTTGATCAATTTATATCGCTCCTATTTCAGATATCGTATTGGGCCAGGCGACACCTTAAAGCGCATGAAATGACGAGTAAAACGCAATATTAAACTTCTATGATAGGGCAATCAGAGAACCGAATAGATCGTATTGTATTATGCTTAATATAAGAATTCAGCGTAATTCAATCACGTTTGTTCAATTTACGTAGCTCCAATTTCAGATAGCGTATTGGGCTAGGCGGCAACTTAAAGCGCATGAATTGACGAGTAAAATGCACTTCTAAACTTCTCGGATAGGGCTAACAGAGACCCGATTACGTCATCTTATATTATGGTTAATATAAGGATTCAGCGAAATTCTATCACATTTGTTCAATTTACGTCCCCACTATTTCAGATAGCGTATTGGGCTAGGCGGCATCTTAAATAGCACGAAATGACGAGTAAAATGCACTACTAAACTTCTATGGTAGGATAATCAGAGACCCCATTAGATCATTTTATATTATGGTTAACATAAGAATTCTGTGTAATTCTATCACATTTGTTCAATTTACGTCGCTCCTACTTCAGATAGCGTATTGTGCTAAGCGGCATCTTAAAGCGCATGAAATGAAAAGTAAAATGCACTACTAAACTTCTAGGATAGGGCAATTAGAGACCCGATT
>CAKAJE020001094.1:0-53286 GCA_916610135.2 Macropis europaea | reverse complement strand
TATCTGAAATAGGAGCGACGAAAATTGAACAAATGTGATAGAATATCGCTGAATTCTTAAATTAACCATAATATAAAATGATCTAATCCGTACTCTGGTTGCCTTACCCTCGAAGTTTAATAGTGCATTTCACTCGCCATTTCAAGCGCTTTGAGATGCCACTTAGCCCAATACGCTATCTGAAATAGGAGCGACTTAAATTGAACAAATGTGATAGAATTTCGCTGAATTCTTACATTAACCATAATATAAAATGATCTAATCGGGTCTCTGTTCGCACTACCCTAGAAGTTTAATAGTGCATTCCACTCGTGATTTCATGCGATTTGAGATGCCGCTTAGCCCAATACGCTATCTGAAATAGGAGCGGCGTAAATTGAACAAATGTGATAGAATTTCGCTGAATTCTTATATTAACCATAATGAAAAATGATCTAATCAGCTCTCTGTTCGCCCTACCCTAGAAGTTTGATAGAGCATTTTACACACGATTTCATGCGCTTTGAGATGCCGCTTAGCCCAATACGCTATCTGAAATTGGAGCGACGTAAATTGAACAAATATGATAGAATTACGCTGCATTGTTATATCAACCGTAATATAAAATGATCCCATCGGGTCTCTGTTTGCCGTACCCTAGAAGTTCGATAGGGCATTTTACTCGCCATTTCATGCGCTTTGAGATGCCGCTTATCCCAATACGCTATCTGAAATAGGAGCGACGTAAATTGAACAAATGTGATTGAATTTCGCTGAATTCTTATATTAACCATAATGTGAAATGATCTAATCGGCTCTCTGTTCGCCCTACCCTAGAAGTTTGATAGTGCAGTTTACTCGCCATTTCATGCGCTTTGAGATGACGCATAGCTCAATACGCTATCTGAAATTGGAGCGACTTAAATTGAACAAATGTGATAGAATTACGCTGAATTCTTATATTAACCATAATGTAAAATGATCTAATCGGGTCTCTGTTCACCCTACCGTAGAAGTTTGGCAGTGCATTTTACTCACCATTTCATGCGCTTTGAGAAGCCGCTTAGCGCAATACGCTATCTGAAATAGGAGCGACGTAAATTAAGCAAACGTGATAGAATTTCGCTGAATTGTTAAATTAACCATAATATAAAATGATCTAATCGGGTCTCTGGTTGCCCTACCCTAGAAGTGTAATAGTGCATTTTACTCGCCATTTTATGCGCTTTGAGATGCCGCTTAACCCAATACGGTATCTGAAATATGAGCGGCGTAAATTGAACAAATGTGATAGAATTTCGCTGAATTCTTATATTAAACAAAATATAAAATGATCTAATCGGGTCTATGTTTGCCCTACCCTAGATGTTTAATAGTGCAATTTACTCGCCATTTCATGCGCTTTCAGGTGCCGCTTAGCCCAAAACGCTATGTGAAATAGGAGCGACGTAAATTGAACAAATGTGATAGAATTACGCTGAATTCTTATGTTAACCGTAATATAAAATGATCTAATCTGGTCTCTGTTTGCCTTACCCTAGAAGTTTAATAGTGCATTTTACTCGCCATTTCATGCGCTTTGAGATGCCGCTTAGCCCAATACGCTATCTGAAATAGGAGCGACGTAAATTCGTCAAATGTGATAGAATTTCGCTAAATTCTTAAATTAACCGTAATATAAAATGATCTAATCGGGTCTCTGTTTGCCGTACCCTAGAAGTTTAATAGTGCAATTTACTCGCCATTTCATGCGCTTTGAGATGCCGCTTAGCCCAATACGCTATCTGAAATAGGAGCGGCGTAAATTGAACAAATGTGATAGAATTTCGCTGAAATCTCATATTATCCATAATGTAAAATGATCTAATCGCCTCTCTGTTCGCCCTACCCTAGAAGTTTAATAGTGCATTTTACTCGCCATTTCATGCGCTTTGAGATGCCGCTTAGGCCAATACGCTATCTGAAATAGGAGCGACGTAAATTGAACAAATGTGGTAGAATTAAGCTGAATTCTTATATTAACCGTAATATAAAATGATCTAATCGGGTCTCTGTTTGCCATACCCTCGAAGTTTAATAGTGCATTATACTCGCAATTTCATGCGCTTTGAGATGCCGCTTAGCCCAATACGCTATCTGAAATGGGAGCGACGTAAATTGAGCAAATATGATAGAATTACGCTGCATTCTTATATTAACCGTAATATAAAATGATCCCATCGGGTCTCTGTTTGCCGTACCCTAGAAGTTCGATAGTGCGTTGTACTCGCCATTTCATGCGCTTTGAGATGCCGCTTAGCCCAATACGCTAACTGAAATAGGAGCGACTTAAATTGAACAAATGTGATAGAATTTCGCTGAATTCTTATATTAACCATAATGTAAAATGATCTAATCGGGTCTCTGTTTGCCCTACCCTAGAAGTTTAATAGTGCATTTTACTGGCCATTTCATGCGCTTTGAGATGCCGCTTAGCCCAATACGCTAACTGAAATAGGAGCGACTTAAATTCAACAAATGTGATAGAATTTCGCTGAATTCTTATATTAACCATAATGTAAAATGATCTAATCGGGTCTCTGTTTGCCCTACCCTAGAAGTTTAATAGTGCATTTTACTGGCCATTTCATGCGCTTTGAGATGCCGCTTAGCCCAATACGCTATCTGAAATAGGAGCGACGTAAATTGAACAAATGTGATAGAATTTCGCAGAATTCTTATATTAAACAAAATATAAAATGATCTGATCGGGTCTCTGATTGCCCTATCATGGAAGTTTAATAGTGCATTTTACTCACCATTCCACGCGCTTTAAGACGCCGCCTATCCCAGTACGCTTTCTGAAGTAGGAGCGACCAAAATTGAACAAATGTGGTAGAATTACGCTGAATTCTTATATTAACCGTAGTATAAAATGATGTAATCGGGTCTCTGTTTGCCTTACCCTAGAAGTTTAATAGTGCATTTTACTCGCCATTCCATGCACTTTGAGATGCCGCTTAGCCCAACACGCTATCTGAAATGGGAGCGACGTAAATTGAACAAATATGATAGAATTACGCTGCATTCTTAAATTAACCGTAATATAAAATGATCTAATCGGGTCTCTGTTTGCCTTACCCTCGAAGTTTAATAGTGCATTTTAGTCGCCATTGCATGCGCTTTGAGATGCCGCTTGGCCCAATACGCTATCTCAAATAGGAGTGGCGTAAATTGAACAAATGTGATAGAATTAAGCTGAATTCTTATATTAACCGTAATATAAAATGATCTAATAGGGTCTCTGTTTGCCTTAACCTCGAAGTTTAATAGTGCAATTTACTCGCCATTTCATGCACTTTGAGATGCCGCTTAGCCCAATACGCTATCTGAAATAGGAGCGGCGTAAATTGAACAAATGTGATAGAATTTCGCTGAATTCTTATATTAAACAAAATATAAAATGATCTAATCGGGTCTCTGTTTGCCCTACCCTAGAAGTTTAATAGTGCAATTTACTCGCCATTTCATGCGCGTTCAGATGCCGCTCAGCCCAAAACGCTATCTGAAATAGGAGCGACGTAAAGTGAACAAATGTGATAGAATTTCGCTGAATTCTTATATTAACCATAATGTAAAATGATATAATCGGGTCTCTGTTCGCCCCACCCTAGAAGCTTAATAGTGCATTTCACTCGACATTCCACACGCTTTAGGATGCCGCCTAGCCCAGTAGGCGACCTGAAATAGGAGCGACGTCAATTGAACAAATGTGATAGAATTACGCTGAATTCTTATGTTAACCGTAATATAAAATGATCTAATCTGGTCTCTGTTTGCCTTACCCTCGAAGTTTAATAGTGCATTATACTCGCAATTTCATGCGCTTTGAGATGCCGCTTAGCCCAATACGTTATCTGAAATGGGAGCGACGTAAATTGAGCAAATATGATAGAATTACGCTGCATTCTTATATTAACCGTAATATAAAATGATCCCATCGGGTCTCTGTTTGCCGTACCCTAGAAGTTCCATAGTGCGTTTTACTCGCCATTTCATGCGCTTTGAGATGCCGCTTAGCCCAATACGCTAACTGAAATAGGAGCGACTTAAATTGAACAAATGTGATAGAATTTCGCTGAATTCTTATATTAACCATAATGTAAAATGATCTAATCGGGTCTATGTTTGCCCTACCCTAGATGTTTAATAGTGCAATTTACTCGCCATTCCATGCGCTTTCAGATGCCGCTTAGCCCAAAACGCTATGTGAAATAGGAGCGACGTAAATTGAACAAATGTGATAGAATTACTCTGAATTCTTATGTTAACCGTAATATGAGATGATCTAATCGGGTCTCTGTTTGCCGTACCCTAGAAGTTTAATAGTGCAATTTACTCGCCATTTCATGCGCTTTGAGATGCCGCTTAGCCCAATACGCTATCTGAAATAGGAGCGGCGTAAATTGAACAAATGTGATAGAATTTCGCTGAAATCTCATATTATCCATAATGTAAAATGATCTAATCGGCTCTCTGTTCGCCCTACCCTAGAAGTTTAATAGTGCATTTTACTCGCCATTTCATGCGCTTTGAGATGCCGCTTAGACCAATACGCTATCTGAAATAGGAGCGACGTAAATTGAACAAATGTGATAGAATTAAGCTGAATTCTTATATTAACCGTAATATAAAATGATATAATCGGGTCTCTGTTTGCCATACCCTCGAAGTTTAATCGTGCATTATACTCGCAATTTCATGCACTTTGAGATGCCGCTTAGCCCAATACGCTATCTGAAATGGGAGCGACGTAAATTGAGCAAATATGATAGAATTACGCTGCATTCTTATATTAACCGTAATATAAAATGATCCCATCGGGTCTCTGTTTGCCGTACCCTAGAAGTTCGATAGTGCGTTTTACTCGCCATTTCATGCGCTTTGAGATGCCGCTTAGCCCAATACGCTAACTGAAATAGGAGCGACTTAAATTCAACAAATGTGATAGAATTTCGCTGAATTCTTATATTAACCATAATGTAAAATGATCTAATCGGGTCTCTGTTTGCCCTACCCTAGAAGTTTAATAGTGCATTTTACTGGCCATTTCATGCGCTTTGAGATGCCGCTTAGCCCAATACGCTATCTGAAATAGGAGCGACGTAAATTTATCAAATGTGATAGAATTTCGCTAAATTCTTAAATTAACCGTAATATAAAATGATCTAATCGGGTCTCTGTTTGCCGTACCCTAGAAGTTTAATAGTGCAATTTACTCGCCATTTCATGCGCTTTGAGATGCCGCTTAGCCCAATACGCTATCTGAAATAGGAGCGACGTAAATTGAACAAATGTGATAGAATTTCGCAGAATTCTTATATTAAACAAAATATAAAATGATCTGATCGGGTCTCTGATTGCCCTATCATGGAAGTTTAATAGTGCATTTTACTCGCCATTCCACGCGCTTTAAGACGCCGCCTATCCCAGTACGCTTTCTGAAATAGGAGCGACGAAAATTGAAAAAATGTGATAGAATTACGCTGAATTCTTATATTAACCGTAGTATAAAATGATGTAATCGGGTCTCTGTTTGCCTTACCCTAGAAGTTTGATAGTGCATTTTACTTGCCATTCCATGCGCTTTGAGATGCCGCTTAGCCCAACACGCTATCTGAAATGGGAGCGACGTAAATTGAACAAATATGATAGAATTACGCTGCATTCTTAAATTAACCGTATTATAAAATGATCTAATCGGGTCTCTGTTTGCCTTACCCTCGAAGTTTAATAGTGCATTTTACTCGCCATTGCATGCGCTTTGAGATGCCGCTTGGCCCAATACGCTATCTCAAATAGGAGTGGCGTAAATTGAACAAATGTGATAGAATTAAGCTGAATTCTTATATTAACCGTAATATAAAATGATCTAATCGGTACTCTGGTTGCCTTACCCTCGAAGTTTAATAGTGCATTTCACTCGCCATTTCATGCGCTTTGAGATGCCGCTTAGCCCAATACGTTATCTGAAATAGGAGCGACGTGAATTGAACAAATGTGATAGAATTAAGCTGAATTCTTATATTAACCGTAATATAAAATGATCTAATCGGGTCTCTGTTTGCCATACCCTCGAAGTTTAATAGTGCATTATACTCGCAATTTCATGCGCTTTGCGATGCCGCTTAGCCCAATACGTTATCTGAAATGGGAGCGACGTAAATTGAGCAAATATGATAGAATTACGCTGCATTCTTATATTAACCGTAATATAAAATGATCCCATCGGGTCTCTGTTTGCCGTACCCTAGAAGTTCGATAGTGCATTTTACTCGCCATTTCATGCGCTTTGAGATGCCGCTTAGCCCAATACGCTAACTGAAATAGGAGCGACTTAAATTCAACAAATGTGATAGAATTTCGCAGAATTCTTATATTAAACAAAATATAAAATGATCTGATCGGGTCTCTGATTGCCCTATCATGGAAGTTTAATAGTGCATTTTACTCGCCATTCCACGCGCTTTAAGACGCCGCCTATCCCAGTACGCTTTCTGAAATAGGAGCGACGAAAATTGAAAAAATGTGATAGAATTTCGCTGAATTCTTAAATTAACCATAATATAAAATGATCTAATCGGTACTCTGGTTGCCTTACCCTCGTAGTTTAATAGTGCATTTTACTCGCCATTTCATGCGCTTCCAGATGCCGCTTAGCCGAATACGTTATCTGAAATAGGAGCGACGTCAATTGAACAAATGTGATAGAATTAAGCTGAATTCTTATATTAACCGTAATATAAAATGATCTAATCGGTACTCTGGTTGCCTTACCCTCGAAGTTTAATAGTGCATTTCACTCGCCATTTCATGCGCTTTGAGATGCCGCTTAGCCCAATACGCTATCTGAAATAGGAGCGACGTAAATTGATCAAATGTGATAGAATTTCGCTAAATTCTTAAATTAAACGTAATATAAAATGATTTAATCGGGTCTCTGTTTGCCGTACCCTAGAAGTTTAATAGTGCAATTTACTCGCCATTTCATGCGCTTTGAGATGCCCCTTAGCCCAATACGCTATCTGAAATAGGAGCGGCGTAAATTGAACAAATGTGATGGAATTTCGCGGAAATCTCATATTATCCATAATGTAAAATGATCTAATCGGCTCTCTGTTCGCCCTACCCTAGAAGTTTAATAGTGCATTTTACTCGTCATTTCATGCGCTTTGAGATGCCGCTTAGACCAATACGCTATCTGAAATAGGAGCGACGTAAATCGAACAAATGTGATAGAATTAAGCTGAATTCTTATATTAACCGTAATATAAAATGATCTAATCGGTACTCTGGTTGCCTTACCCTCGAAGCTTAATAGTGCATTTTACTCGCCATTTCATGCGCTTTGAGATGCCGCTTAGTCGAATACGCTATCTGAAACAGGAGCGACTTAAATTGAACAAATGTGATAGAATTTCGCTGAATTCTTATATTAACCATAACGTAAAATGATCTAATCGGGTCTCTGTTCGCCCTACCCTAGAAGTTTAATAGTGCACGTCACTCGTCATTTCATGCGCTTTGAGTTGCCGCTTAGCCCAATACGCTATCTGAAATAGGAGCCACGTAAATTGAACGAATGTGATAGAATTTCGCTGAATTCTTAAATTAACCATAATATAAAATGATCTAATCGGTACTCTGGATGCCTCACCCTCGTAGTTTAATAGTGCATTTTACTCGCCATTTCATGCGCTATGAGATGCCGCTTTGTCCAATACGCTATCTGAAATAGGAGCGACGTAAATTGAATAAATGTGATTGAATTTCGCTGAACTCTTATATTAACGATAATGTAAAATGATCTAATCGGCTCTCTGTTCGCCCTACCCTAGAAGTTTAATAGTGCATTTTACTCGCCATTTCATGCGCTATGAGATGCCGCTTTGCCCAATACGCTATCTGAAATAGGATCGACGTAAATTGAACAAATGTGATAGAATTTCGCTGAATTCTTATATTAACCATAATATAAAATCATCTAATCGGGTCTCTGTTTGCCCTACCGTAGAAGTTTAATAGTGCATTTTACTCGCCATTTCATGCGCTATGAGATGCCGCTTTGCCCAATACGCTATCTGAAATAGGAGCGACGTACATTGAACAAATGTGATAGAATTTCGCTGAATTCTTATATTAACCATAATGTAAAATGATCTAATCGGGTCTCTGTTCACCCTACCCTAGAAGTTTGGCAGTGCATTTTACTCACCATTTCATGCGCGTTGAGATGCCGCTTAGCCCAATACGCTATCTGAAATAGGAGCGGCGTAAATTGAACAAATGTGATAGAATTAAGCCGAATTCTTGTATTAACCATAATATAAAATGATCTAATCGGGTCTCTGGTTGCCCTACCCTAGAAGTTTAATAGTGCATTTTACTCGCCATTGCATGCGCTTTGAGATGCCGCTTATCCCAATACGCTATCTGAAATAGGATCGACGTAAATTGAACAAATGTGATAGAATTACGCTGCATTCTTATATTAACCGTAATATAAAATGATCCCATCGGGTCTCTGTTTGCCTTACCCTAGAAGTTCGATAGTGCATTTTACACGGCATTTCATGCGCTTTGAGATGCCGCTTAGCCCAATACTCTATCTGAAATAGGATCGACGTAAATTGAACAAATGTGATAGAATTTCGCTGAATTCTTATTATAACCATAATGTAAAATGATCTAATCGGCTCTCTGTTCGCCCTGCCCTAGAAGTATAATAGTGCATTTTACTCGCCATTTCATGTGCTTTGAGATGACGCTTAGCCCAATACGCTATCTGAAATAGGAGCGACGTAAATTGAACAAATGTGATAGAACTACGCTGAATTCTTATATTAACCATAATATAAAATGATCTAATCGGGTCTCTGGTTGCCCTACCCTAGAAGTTTAATAGTGCATTTTACTCGCCATTGCATGCGCTTTGAGATGCCGCTTATCCCAATACGCTATGTGAAATAGGAGCGACGTAAATTGAACAAATGTGATTGAATTTCGCTGAATTCTTATATTAACCATAATGTAAAATGATCTAATCGGCTCTCTGTTCGCCCTACCCTAGAAGTTTGATGGTGCAGTTTACTCACCATTTCATGCGCTTTGAGATGACGCTTAGCCCAATACGCTATCTGAAATAGGAGCGACGTAAATTGAACAAATATGATAGAATTACGCTGCATTCTTATATTAACCGTAATATAAAATGATCTAATTGGGTCTCTGTTTGCCTTACCCTAGAAGTTTAATAGTGCATTGTACTCGCCATTCCATGCGCTTTGAGATGCCGCTTAGTCCAATACGCTATCTGAAACAGGAGCGACGCAAATTGAACAAATGTGATAGAATTTCGCTGAATTCTTAAATTAACCATAATATAAAATGCTCTAATCGGGTCTATGTTTGCCCTTCGCTGGAAGTTTAATAGTGCATTTTACTCGCCGTTGCATGCGCTTTGAGATGCCGCTTGGCCCAGTACGCTATCTGAAATAGGAGCGACGTAAATTGAACAAATGTGATAGAATTTCGCTGAATTCTTATATTAACCATAATGTAAAATGATCTAATCGGCTCTGTGTTCGCCCTACCCTAGAAGTTTGATAGAGCATTTTACTCACCATATCATGCGCTTTGAGATGCCGCTTTGCCCAATACGCTATCTGAATTAGGAGCGACGTGAATTGAAGAAATGTGATAGAATTTCGCTGAATTCTTAAATTAACCACAATATAAAATGATCTAATCGGTTCTCTGTTTGCGCTACCCTAGAAATTTAATAGTGCATTTTACTCGTCATTTCATGCGCTTTGAGATGCCGCTTAGACCAATACGCTATCTGAAATAGGAGCGACGTAAATTGAACAAATGTGATAGAATTAATCTGAATTCTTATATTAACCGTAATATAAAATGATCTAATCGGTACTCTGGTTGCCTTACCCTCGAAGTTTAATAGTGCATTTTACTCGCCATTTCATGCGCTTTGAGATGCCGCTTAGTCGAATACGCTATCTGAAACAGGAGCGACTTAAATTGAACAAATGTGATAGAATTTCGCTGAATTCTTATATTAACCATAACGTAAAATGATCTAATCGGGTCTCTGTTCGCCCTACCCTACAAGTTTAATAGTGCACGTCACTCGTCATTTCATGCGCTTTGAGATGCCGCTTAGCCCAATACGCTATCTGAAATAGGAGCGACGTAAATTGATCAAATGTGATAGAATTTCGCTAAATTCTTAAATTAAACGTAATATAAGATGATCTAATCGGGTCTCTGTTTGCCGTACCCTAGAAGTTTAATAGTGCGATTTACTCGCCATTTCATGCGCTTTGAGATGCCGCTTAGCCCAATACGCTATCTGAAATAGGAGTGGCGTAAATTGAACAAATGTGATAGAATTTCTCGGAAATCTCATATTATCCATAATGTAAAATGATCTAATCGGCTCTCTGTTCGCCCTATCCTAGAAGTTTAATAGTGCATTTTACTCGTCATTTCATGCGCTTTGAGATGCCGCTTAGACCAATACGCTATCTGAAATAGGAGCGACGTAAATTGAACAAATGTGATAGAATTAAGCTGAATTCTTATATTAACCGTAATATAAAATGATCTAATCGGTACTCTGGTTGCCTTACCCTCGAAGTTTAATAGTGCATTTTACTCGCCATTTCATGCGCTTTGAGATGCCGCTTAGTCGAATACGCTATCTGAAACAGGAGCGACTTAAATTGAACAAATGTGATAGAATTTCGCTGAATTCTTATATTAACCATAACGTAAAATGATCTAATCGGGTCTCTGTTCGCCCTACCCTAGAAGTTTAATAGTGCACGTCACTCGTCATTTCATGCGCTTTGAGATGCCGCTTAGCCCAATACGCTATCTGAAATAGGAGCGACGTAAATTGAACAAATGTGATAGAATTTCGCAGAATTCTTATATTAAACAAAATATAAAATGATCTGATCGGGTCTCTGATTGCCCTATCATAGAAGTTTAATAGTGAATTTTGCTCGCCATTCCACGCGCCTTAAGATGCCGCCTAGCCCAGTACGCTATCTGAAATAGGAGCGACGAAAATTGAACAAATGTGATAGAATATCGCTGAATTCTTAAATTAACCATAATATAAAATGATCTAATCCGTACTCTGGTTGCCTTACCCTCGAAGTTTAATAGTGCATTTCACTCGCCATTTCAAGCGCTTTGAGATGCCACTTAGCCCAATACGCTATCTGAAATAGGAGCGACTTAAATTGAACAAATGTGATAGAATTTCGCTGAATTCTTACATTAACCATAATATAAAATGATCTAATCGGGTCTCTGTTCGCACTACCCTAGAAGTTTAATAGTGCATTCCACTCGTGATTTCATGCGATTTGAGATGCCGCTTAGCCCAATACGCTATCTGAAATAGGAGCGGCGTAAATTGAACAAATGTGATAGAATTTCGCTGAATTCTTATATTAACCATAATGAAAAATGATCTAATCAGCTCTCTGTTCGCCCTACCCTAGAAGTTTGATAGAGCATTTTACTCACCATTTCATGCGCTTTGAGATGCCGCTTAGCCCAATACGCTATCTGAAATTGGAGCGACGTAAATTGAACAAATATGATAGAATTACGCTGCATTGTTATATCAACCGTAATATAAAATGATCCCATCGGGTCTCTGTTTGCCGTACCCTAGAAGTTCGATAGGGCATTTTACTCGCCATTTCATGCGCTTTGAGATGCCGCTTATCCCAATACGCTATCTGAAATAGGAGCGACGTAAATTGAACAAATGTGATTGAATTTCGCTGAATTCTTATATTAACCATAATGTGAAATGATCTAATCGGCTCTCTGTTCGCCCTACCCTAGAAGTTTGATAGTGCAGTTTACTCGCCATTTCATGCGCTTTGAGATGACGCATAGCTCAATACGCTATCTGAAATTGGAGCGACTTAAATTGAACAAATGTGATAGAATTACGCTGAATTCTTATATTAACCGTAATATAAAATGATCTAATTGGGTCTCTGTTTGCCTTACCCTAGAAGTTTAATAGTGCATTTTACTCGCCATTTCATGCGCTTTGAGATGACGCATAGCTCAATACGCTATCTGAAATAGGAGCGACGTAAATTGAACAAGTGTGATAGAACTACGCTGAATTCTTGTATTGACCATAATATAAAATGACCTAACCGGGTCTCTGGTTGCCCTACCCTAGAAGTTTAATAGTGCATTTTACTCGCCATTGCATGCGCTTTGAGATGCCGCTTATCCCAATACGCTATGTGAAATAGGAGCGACGTAAATTGAACAAATGTGATTGAATTTCGCTGAATTCTTATATTAACCATAATGTAAAATGATCTAATCGGCTCTCTGTTCGCCCTACCCTAGAAGTTTGATGGTGCATTTTTCTCGCCATTGCATGCGCTTTGAGATGCCCCTTATCCCAATACGCTATCTGAAATAGGAGCGACGTAAATTGAACAAATGTGATTGAATTTCGCTGAATTCTTATATTAACCATAATGTAAAATGATCTAATCGGCTCTCTGTTCGCCCTACCCTAGAAGTTTGATGGTGCAGTTTACTCGCCATTTCATGCGCTTTGAGATGCCGCTTAGCCCAATACGCTATCTGAAATTGGAGCGACTTAAATTGAACAAATGTGATAGAATTACGCTGAATTCTTATATTAACGGTAATATAAAATGATCTAATTGGGTCTCTGTTTGCCTTACCCTAGAGGTTTAATAGTGCATTTTACTCGCCATTTCATGCGCTTCGAGATGCCGCTCAGTCCAATACGCTATCTGAAACAGGAGCGACGCAAAATGAACAAATGTGATAGAATTTCGCTGAATTCTTAAATTAACCATAATATAAAATGATCTAATCGGGTCTATGTTTGCCCTTCCCTGGAAGTTTAATAGTGCATTTTACTCGCCGTTGCATGCGCTTTGAGATGCCGCTTGGCCCAGTACGCAATCTGAAATAGGAGCGGCGTAAATTGGACAAATGTGATAGAATTTCGCTGAATCCTTATATTAATCATAATGTAAAATGATCTAATCGGCTGCTCTGTTCGCCCTACCCTAGAAGTTTGATAGAGCATTTTACTCACCATTTCATGCGCTTTGAGATGCCGCTTAGCCCAATACGCTGTCTGAAATTGGAGCGACGTAAATTGAACAAATGTGATAGAATTACGCTGAATTCTTACATTAACCGTAATATAAAATGATCTAATTGGGTCTCTGTTTGCCTTACCCTAGAAGTTTAATAGTGCATTTTACTCGCCATTTCATGCGCTTTGAGATGCCGCTTAGCCCAATACGCTATCTGAAGTAGGAGCGACGTAAATTGAACAAATGTGATAGAATTTCGCTGAATTCTTAAATTAACCATAATATAAAATCATCTAATCGGGTCTCTGTTTGCCCTACCGTAGAAGTTTAATAGTGCATTTTACTCGCCATTTCATGCGCTATGAGATGCCGCTTTGCCCAATACGCTATCTGAAATAGGAGCGACGTAAATTGAACAAATGTGATAGAATTTTGCTGAATTCTTATATTAACCATAATGTAAAATGATCTAATCGGGTCTCTGTTCACCCTACCCTAGAAGTTTGGCAGTGCATTTTACTCACCATTTCATGCGCTTTGAGAAGCCGCTTAGCGCAATACGCTATCTGAAATAGGAGCGACGTAAATTAAGCAAACGTGATAGAATTTCGCTGAATTCTTAAATTAACCATAATATAAAATGATCTAATCGGGTCTCTGGTTGCCCTACCCTAGAAGTGTAATAGTGCATTTTACTCGCCATTTTATGCGCTTTGAGATGCCGCTTAGCCCAATACGGTATCTGAAATAGGAGCGACGTAAATTGAACAAATGTGATAGAATTTTGCTGAATTCTTATATCAACCGTAACGTAAAATGATCTAATCGGGTCTCTGTTTGCCCTACCCTAGAAGTTTAATAGTGCAATTTACTCGCCATTTCATGCGCTTTGAGATGCCGCTCAGTCCAATACGCTATCTGAAACAGGAGCGACGCAAAATGAACAAATGTGATAGAATTTCGCTGAATTCTTAAATTAACCATAACATAAAATGATCTAATCGGGTCTATGTTTGCCCTTCCCTGGAAGTTTAATAGTGCACTTTACTCGCCGTTGCATGCGCTTTGAGATGCCGCTTGGCCCAGTACGCAATCTGAAATAGGAGCGACGTAAATTGGACAAATGTGATAGAATTTCGCTGAATTCTTATATTAATCATAATGTAAAATGATCTAATCGGCTGCTCTGTTCGCCCTACCCTAGAAGTTTGATAGAGCATTTTACTCACCATTTCATGCGCTTTGAGATGCCGCTTTGCCCAATACGCTATCTGAATTAGGAGCGACGTAAATTGAACAAATGTGATAGAACTACGCTGAATTCTTATATTAACCATAATATAAAATGATCTAATCGGGTCTCTGGTTGCCCTACCCTAGAAGTTTAATAGTGCATTTTACTCGCCATTTCATGCGCTTTGAGATGCCGCTTAGCCCAATACGCTGTCTGAAATTGGAGCGACGTAAATTGAACAAATGTGATAGAATTACGCTGAATTCTTACATTAACCGTAATATAAAATGATCTAATTGGGTCTCTGTTTGCCTTACCCTAGAAGTTTAATAGTGCATTTTACTCACCATTTCATGCGCTTTGAGATGCCGCTTAGCCCAATACGCTATCTGAAATAGGAGCGACGTACATTGAACAAATGTGATAGAATTTCGCTGAATTCTTATATTAACCATAATGTAAAATGATCTAATCGGGTCTCTGTTCACCCTACCCTAGAAGTTTGGCAGTGCATTTTACTCACCATTTCATGCGCTTTGAGAAGCCGCTTAGCGCAATACGCTATCTGAAATAGGAGCGACGTAAATTAAGCAAACGTGATAGAATTTCGCTGAATTCTTAAATTAACCATAATATAAAATGATCTAATCGGGTCTCTGGTTGCCCTACCCTAGAAGTGTAATAGTGCATTTTACTCGCCATTTTATGCGCTTTGAGATGCCGCTTAGCCCAATACGCTATCTGAAATATGAGCGGCGTAAATTGAACAAATGTGATAGAATTTCGCTGAATTCTTATATTAAACAAAATATAAAATGACCTAATCGGGTCTATGTTTGCCCAACCGTAGATGTTTAATAGTGCAATTTACTCGCCATTTCATGCGCTTTCAGATGCCGCTTAGCCCAAAACGCTATGTGAAATAGGAGCGACGTAAATTGAACAAATGTGATAGAATTACGCTGAATTCTTATGTTAACCGTAATATAAAATGATCTAATCTGGTCTCTGTTTGCCTTACCCTAGAAGTTTAATAGTGCATTTTACTCGCCATTTCATGCGCTTTGAGATGCCGCTTAGCCCAATACGCTATCAGAAATAGGAGCGACGTAAATTCGTCAAATGTGATAGAATTTCGCTAAATTCTTAAATTAACCGTAATATAAAATGATCTAATCGGGTCTCTGTTTGCCGTACCCTAGAAGTTTAATAGTGCAATTTACTCGCCATTTCATGCGCTTTGAGATGCCGCTTAGCCCAATACGCTATCTGAAATAGGAGCGGCGTAAATTGAACAAATGTGATAGAATTTCGCTGAAATCTCATATTATCCATAATGTAAAATGATCTAATCGGCTCTCTGTTCGACCTACCCTAGAAGTTTAATAGTGCATTTTACTCGCCATTTCATGCGCTTTGAGATGCCGCTTAGACCAATACGCTATCTGAAATAGGAGCGACGTAAATTGAACAAATGTGATAGAATTAAGCTGAATTATTATATTAACCGTAATATAAAATGATCTAATCGGGTCTCTGTTTGCCATACCCTCGAAGTTTAATAGTGCATTATACTCGCAATTTCATGCGCTTTGAGATGCCGCTTAGCCCAATACGCTATCTGAAATGGGAGCGACGTAAATTGAGCAAATATGATAGAATTACGCTGCATTCTTATATTAACCGTAATATAAAATGATCCCATCGGGCCTCTGTTTGCCGTACCCTAGAAGTTCGATAGTGCGTTTTACTCGCCATTTCATGCGCTTTGAGATGCCGCTTAGCCCAATACGCTAACTGAAATAGGAGCGACTTAAATTGAACAAATGTGATAGAATTTCGCTGAATTCTTATATTAACCATAATGTAAAATGATCTAATCGGGTCTCTGTTTGCCCTACCCTAGAAGTTTAATAGTGCATTTTACTGGCCATTTCATGCGCTTTGAGATGCCGCTTAGCCCAATACGCTATCTGAAATAGGAGCGACGTAAATTGAACAAATGTGATAGAATTTCGCAGAATTCTTATATTAAAAAAATATAAAATGATCTGATCGGGTCTCTGATTGCCCTATCATGGAAGTTTAATAGTGCATTTTACTCACCATTCCACGCGCTTTAAGACGCCGCCAATCCCAGTACGCTTTCTGAAGTAGGAGCGACCAAAATTGAACAAATGTGATAGAATTACGCTGAATTCTTATATTAACCGTAGTATAAAATGATGTAATCGGGTCTCTGTTTGCCTTACCCTCGAAGTTTAATAGTGCATTATACCCGCAATTTCATGCGCTTTGAGATGCCGCTTAGCCCAATACGCTATCTGAAATGGGAGCGACGTAAATTGAGCAAATATGATAGAATTACGCTGCATTCTTATATTAACCGTAATATAAAATGATCCCATCGGGTCTCTGTTTGCCGTACCCTAGAAGTTCGATAGTGCGTTTACTCGCCATTTCATGCGCTTTGAGATGCCGCTTAGCCCAATACGCTAACTGAAATAGGAGCGACTTAAATTGAACAAATGTGATAGAATTTCGCTGAATTCTTATATTAACCATAATGTAAAATGATCTAATCGGGTCTATGTTTGCCCTACCCTAGATGTTTAATAGTGCAATTTACTCGCCATTTCATGCGCTTTCAGATGCCGCTTAGCCCAAAACGCTATGTGAAATAGGAGCGACGTAAATTGAACAAATGTGATAGAATTACGCTGAATTCTTATGTTAACCGTAATATGAAATGATCTAATCGGGTCTCTGTTTGCCGTACCCTAGAAGTTTAATAGTGCAATTTACTCGCCATTTCATGCGCTTTGAGATGCCGCTTAGCCCAATACGCTATCTGAAATAAGGAGCGGCGTAAATTGAACAAATGTGATAGAATTTCGCTGAAATCTCATATTATCCATAATGTAAAATGATCTAATCGGCTCTCTGTTCGCCCTACCCTAGAAGTTTAATAGTGCATTTTACTCGCCATTTCATGCGCTTTGAGATGCCGCTTAGACCAATACGCTATCTGAAATAGGAGCGACGTAAATTGAACAAATGTGATAGAATTAAGCTGAATTCTTATATTAACCGTAATATAAAATGATCTAATCGGGTCTCTGTTTGCCATACCCTCGAAGTTTAATAGTGCATTATACTCGCAATTTCATGCGCTTTGAGATGCCGCTTAGCCCAATACGCTATCTGAAATGGGAGCGACGTAAATTGAGCAAATATGATAGAATTACGCTGCATTCTTATATTAACCGTAATATAAAATGATCCCATCGGGTCTCTGTTTGCCGTACCCTAGAAGTTCGATAGTGCGTTTTACTCGCCATTTCATGCGCTTTGAGATGCCGCTTAGCCCAATACGCTAACTGAAATAGGAGCGACTTAAATTCAACAAATGTGATAGAATTTCGCAGAATTCTTATATTAAACAAAATATAAAATGATCTGATCGGGTCTCTGATTGCCCTATCATGGAAGCTTAATAGTGCATTTTACTCGCCATTCCACGCGCTTTAAGACGCCGCCTATCCCAGTACGCTTTCTGAAATAGGAGCGACGAAAATTGAAAAAATGTGATAGAATTTCGCTGAATTCTTAAATTAACCATAATATAAAATGATCTAATCGGTACTCTGGTTGCCTTACCCTCGTAGTTTAATAGTGCATTTTACTCGCCATTTCATGCGCTTTCAGATGCCGCTTAGCCGAATACGTTATCTGAAATAGGAGCGACGTCAATTGAACAAATGTGATAGAATTAAGCTGAATTCTTATATTAACCGTAATATAAAATGATCTAATCGGGTCTCTGTTTGCCGTACCCTAGAAGTTTGATAGTGCATTTTACTTGCCATTCCATGCGCTTTGAGATGCCGCTTAGCCCAACACGCTATCTGAAATGGGATCGACGTAAATTGAACAAATGTGATAGAATTTCGCTGAATTCTTATATTAACCATAATATAAAATCATCTAATCGGGTCTCTGTTTGCCCTACCGTAGAAGTTTAATAGTGCATTTTACTCGCCATTTCATGCGCTATGAGATGCCGCTTTGCCCATTACGCTATCTGAAATAGGAGCGACGAACATTGAACAAATGTGATAGAATTTCGCTGAATTCTTATATTAACCATAATGTAAAATGATCTAATCGGGTCTCTGTTCACCCTACCCTAGAAGTTTGGCAGTGCATTTTACTCACCATTTCATGCGCGTTGAGATGCCGCTTAGCCCAATACGCTATCTGAAATAGGAGCGGCGTAAATTGAACAAATGTGATAGAATTAAGCCGAATTCTTGTATTAACCGTAATATAAAATGATCTAATCGGGTCTCTGCTGGCTTAACCTCGAAGTTTAATAGTGCATCTTACTCGCCATTCCATGCGCTTTAAGATGCATCTTAGCCCAATACGCTATCTGAAATGGGAGCGACGTAAATTGAACAAATATGATAGAATTACGCTGCATTCTTATATTAACCGTAATATAAAATGATCCCATCGGGTCTCTGTTTGCCTTACCCTAGAAGTTCGATAGTGCATTTTACTCGCATTTCATTGCGCTTTGAGATGCCGCTTAGCCCAATACTCTATCTGAAATAGGATCGACGTAAATTGAACAAATGTGATAGAATTTCGCTGAATTCTTATAATAACCATAATGTAAAATGATCTAATCGGCCTCTCTGTCGCCCTGCCCTAGAAGTATAATAGTGCATTTTACTCGCCATTTCATGTGCTTTGAGATGACGCTTAGCCCAATACGCTATCTGAAATAGGAGCGACGTAAATTGAACAAATGTGATAGAACTACGCTGAATTCTTATATTAACCATAATATAAATGATCTAATCGGGTCTCTGGTTGCCCTACCCTAGAAGTTTAATAGTGCATTTTACTCGCCATTGCATGCGCTTTGAGATGCCGCTTATCCCAATACGCTATGTGAAATAGGAGCGACGTAAATTGAACAAATGTGATTGAATTTCGCTGAATTCTTATATTAACCATAATGTAAAATGATCTAATCGGCTCTCTGTTCGCCCTACCCTAGAAGTTTGATGGTGCAGTTTACTCACCATTTCATGCGCTTTGAGATGACGCTTAGCCCAATACGCTATCTGAAATAGGAGCGACGTAAATTGAACAAATATGATAGAATTACGCTGCATTCTTATATTAACCGTAATATAAAATGATCTAATTGGGTCTCTGTTTGCCTTACCCTAGAAGTTTAATAGTGCATTGTACTCGCCATTTCATGCGCTTTGAGATGCCGCTTAGTCCAATACGCTATCTGAAACAGGAGCGACGCAAATTGAACAAATGTGATAGAATTTCGCTGAATTCTTAAATTAACCATAATATAAAATGATCTAATCGGGTCTATGTTTGCCCTTCGCTGGAAGTTTAATAGTGCATTTTACTCGCCGTTGCATGCGCTTTCAGATGCCGCTTGGCCCAGTACGCTATCTGAAATAGGAGCGACGTAAATTGAACAAATGTGATAGAATTTCGCTGAATTCTTATATTAACCATAATGTAAAATGATCTAATCGGCTCTCTGTTCGCCCTACCCTAGAAGTTTGATAGAGCATTTTACTCACCATATCAAGCGCTTTGAGATGCCGCTTTGCCCAATACGCTATCTGAATTAGGAGCGACGTGAATTGAAGAAATGTGATAGAATTTCGCTGAATTCTTAAATTAACCATAATATAAAATGATCTAATCGGTTCTCTGTTTGCCCTACCCTAGAAATTTAATAGTGCATTTTACTCGTCATTTCATGCGCTTTGAGATGCCGCTTAGACCAATACGCTATCTGAAATAGGAGCGACGTAAATTGAACAAATGTGATAGAATTAATCTGAATTCTTATATTAACCGTAATATAAAATGACCTAATCGGTACTCTGGTTGCCTTACCCTCGAAGTTTAATAGTGCATTTTACTCGCCATTTCATGCGCTTTGAGATGCCGCTTAGTCGAATACGCTATCTGAAACAGGAGCGACTTAAATTGAACAAATGTGATAGAATTTCGCTGAATTCTTGTATTAACCATAACGTAAAATGATCTAATCGGGTCTCTGTTCGCCCTACCCTACAAGTTTAATAGTGCACGTCACTCGTCATTTCATGCGCTTTGAGATGCCGCTTAGCCCAATACGCTATCTGAAATAGGAGCGACGTAAATTGATCAAATGTGATAGAATTTCGCTAAATTCTTAAATTAAACGTAATATAAAATGATCTAATCGGGTCTCTGTTTGCCGTACCCTAGAAGTTTAATAGTGCGATTTACTCGCCATTTCATGCGCTTTGAGATGCCGCTTAGCCCAATACGCTATCTGAAATAGGAGTGGCGTAAATTGAACAAATGTGATAGAATTTCGCGGAAATCTCATATTATCCATAATGTAAAATGATCTAATCGGCTCTCTGTTCGCCCTATCCTAGAAGTTTAATAGTGCATTTTACTCGTCATTTCATGCGCTTTGAGATGCCGCTTAGACCAATACGCTATCTGAAATAGGAGCGACGTAAATTGAACAAATGTGATAGAATTTAGCTGAATTCTTATATTAACCGTAATATAAAATGATCTAATCGGTACTCTGGTTGCCTTACCCTCGAAGTTTAATAGTGCATTTTACTCGCCATTTCATGCGCTTTGAGATGCCGCTTAGTCGAATACGCTATCTGAAACAGGAGCGACGTCAATTGAACAAATGTGATAGAATATCGCTGAATTCTTAAATTAACCATAATATAAAATGATCTAATCCGTACTGTGGTTGCCTTACCCTCGAAGTTTAATAGTGCATTTTACTCGCCATTTCATGCGCTTTGAGATGCCGCTTAACCGAATACGTTATCTGAAATAGGAGCGACGTAAATTGAACAAATGTGATAGAATTACGCTGCATTCTTATATTAACCGTAATATAAAATGATCTAATCGGGTCTCTGATTGCACTATCCTAGAAGCTTAACAGTGCGGTTTACTCGTCATTTCATGCGCTTTAAGGTGTCGCCTAGTCCAATACTCTACCTGAAATAGGAGCGACATAAATTGAACAATTGTGATAGAATTACGCAGAATTCTTATATTAACCATAATATAATACGATCTATTCTGGTTCCTGATTGCCCTATCATAGATGTTTAATAGTGCATTTTACTGGCCATTCCACGCGCTTTAAGATGGCGCCTATCCCAGTACGCTATCTGAAATAGGAGCGGCGTAAATTGAACAAATGTGATAGAATTTTGCTGAATTCTTAAATTAACCATAATATAAAATGATCTAATCGGGTCTCTGTTTGCCCTACCCTAGAAGTTTAATAGTGTATTTTACACGCCACTTCATGCGCTTTGAGATGCCGCTTAGCCCAGTACGCTATCTGAAATAGGAGCGACGTAAGTTGAACAAATGTGATAGAATTCGCTGAATTCTTTTATTAACCATAATGTAAAATGGTCTAATCTTGCCTCTGTTTGCCTTATCCTAGAAGTTTAATAGTGCATTTTACTCGCCATTTCATGCGCTTTGAGATGCCGCGTAGCCCAATACGCTGTCTGAAATAGGAGCGACGTAAATTGAACAAATGTGATAGAATTTCGCTGAATTCTTAAATTAACCATAATATAAAATGATCTAATCGGGTCTCTGTTTGCCCTATCCTAGAAGTTTAATAGTGCATTTCACTCGCCATTTCATGCGCTTTGAGATGCCGCTTAGCCCAATACCCGATCTGAAATAGGAGCGACGTAAATTGAACAAATGTGATAGAATTTCGCTGAATCCTTATATTAACCTTAATGTAAAATGATGTAATCGGGTCTCTCTTCGCCCTACCCTAGAAGTTTAATAGTGCATTTTACTCACCAATCCACGCGCTTTAAGATGCGGCCTAGCCCAGTAGACTATCTGAAATAGGAGCGACGTAAATTGAACAAATGTGATAGAATTACGCTGAATTCTCATATTAATCGTAATATAAAATGATCTAATAGGGTGTCTGCTTGCCTTACCCTAGAAGTTTAATAGTGCATTTCACTCGTCATTTCGTGCGCTTTGAGATACCGCTTAGCTCAATACGCTGTCTGAAATAGGAGCGATGTAAATTGAACATATGTGATAGAATTTCGCTGAATTCTTATATAAACCTTAAAGTAAAATGAACTAATCGGGTCTCTGTTCGCCCTATCCTAGAAGTTTAATAGTGCATTTCACTCGTCATTTCATGCGCTTTGAGATGCCGCTTAGCCCAATAAGCTATCTGAAATAGGATCGACGTAAATTGAACAAATGTGATAGAACTTCGCTGAATTGTTAAATTAACCATAATATAAAATGATCTAATAGGGTCTCTGTTTGCCCTACCCTAGATGTTTAATAGTGAATTTTACTCGCCATTCCACGCACTTTAAGATGCCGCCTATCCCAGTACGCTATCTGAAATAGGAGCGACGAAAATTGAACAAATGTGATAGAATTTTGCTGAATTCTTAAATTAACCATAATATAAAATGATCTAATCGGGTCTCGGTTTGCCCTACCCTAGAAGTTTAATAGTGCATTTTACTCGTCATTTCATGCGCTTTGAGATGCCGCTTAGCCCAATACGCTACCTGAAATAGGAGCGATGTAAATTGAACAAATGTGATAGAATTTCGCTGAATTCTTATATTAACCAAAATATAGAATGATCTAATCGGGTATCTGATTGCCCTATCATAGAAGTTTAGTAGTGCATCTTACTCGCATTTCCACGCGCTTTAAGATGCGCCTCGCCCAGTACGCTATCTGAAATAGGAGCGACGTAAGTTGAACAAATGTGATATAATTACGCTGAGTTCTTATATTAACCGTAATATGAAATGATCTAATCTTGCCTCTGTTTGCCTTATCCTAGAAGTTTAATACTGCATTTTACTCGCCATTTCATGCGCTTTGAGATGCCGCGTAGCCCAATACGCTCTCTGAAATAGGAGCGACGTAAATTGAACAAATGTGATGGAATTTCGCTGAATTCTTAAATTAACCATAATATAAAATGATCTAATCGGGTCTCTGTTCGCCCTATCCTAGAAGTTTAATAGTGCATTTCACTCGTCATTTCATGCGCTTTGAGATGCCGCTTAGCCCAATAAGCTATCTGAAATAGGATCGACGTAAATTGAACAAATGTGATAGAATTTCGCAGAATTCTTATATTAACCAAAATATAAAATGATCTAATCGAGTCTCTGATTGCCCTATCATGGAAGTTTAGTAGTGCATTTTACTCGCCATTCCACGAGCTTTAAGATGCCGCCTAGCCCAGTACGCTATCTGAAATAGGAGCGACGTAAATTGAACAAATGTGATAGAATTTTGCTGAATTCTTAAATTAACCATAATATAAAATGATCTAATCGGGTCTCTGTTTGCCCTACGCTAGAAGCTTAATAGTGCATTTTGCTCGCCAGTTCATGCGCTTTGAGATGCCGCTTAGCCCAATACGCTCTCTGAAATAGGAGCGACGTAAATTGAACAAATGTGATAGACTTTCGCTGAATTCTTATATTAACCTTAATGTAAAATGATCTAATCGGGTCTCTGTTCGCCCTACCCTAGACGATTAATAGTGCATTTCACTCGTCATTTCAAGCGCTGTGAGATGCCGCTTAGCCAAATAAGCCATCTGAAACAGGAGCGACGTAAATTGAACAAATGTGACAGAATTTCGCTGAATTCTAATATTAACCAAAATATAAAATGATCTAATCGGCTCTCTGATTGCCCTATCATAGAAGTTGAAAAGTGCATTTTACTCGCCATTCCACGCGCTTTAAGATGCCGCCTAGCCCAGTACGCTATCTGAAATAGGAGCAACATAAATTGAACAAATGTGATAGAATTTCCCTGAAACCTTATATTAAACAAAATATAAAATGATCTAATCGGGTCTCTGATTGCCCTATCATAGAAGTTTAGTAGTGCATTTTACTCGCCATTCCACGCGCTTTAAGATTCCGCCTAGCCCAGTACGCTATCTGAAATAGGAGCGACGTAAGTTGGACAAATGTGATAGAACTACGCTGAATTCTAATATTAACCGTAATATGAAATGATCTAATCTTGTCTCTGTTTGCCTTATCCTAGAAGTTTAATAGTCCATTTTACTCGCCATTTCATGCGTTTTTAGTTGCCGCTTATCCCAATACGCTGTCTGAATTAGGAGCGACGTAAATTGAACAAATGTGATAGAATTTAGCTGAGTTCTAAAATTAACCATAATATAAAATGATCTAATCGGGTCTCTGTTTGCCCTACCCTAGAACTTTAAGAGTGCATTTTACCCGCCATTTCTTGCGCTCTGAGATGCCGCTTAGCCCAACACGCTATCTGAAATATCAGCGACGTAAATTGAACAGATGTGAGGGAATTTCGCTGAAATCTTTTATTAACCATAATGTAAAATGATATAATCGGGCCTCTGTTCGCCCTAGCCTAGAAGTTTAATAGTGCACTTTATTCGCCATTTCATGCGCTTTGAGATGCCACTTAGCCCAATCTGCTATCTGAAATAGGAGCGACGTAAATTGAACAAATGTGATTGGATTTCCCGGAAATCTTATATTAAGCAAAATATAAAATGATCTAATCGGGTCTCTGATTGCCCTATCATAAAAGTTTAATAGTGCATTTTACTCGCCATTCCACGCGATTCAAGATGCCGCATAGCCCAGTACGCTATCTGAAATAGGGGCGACGTAAATTGAACAAATGTCATAGAATTTTGCTGAATTCTTAAATTAACCATAAGATAAAATGATCTAATCGGGTCCCTGTTTGCCCTACCCTAGAAGTATAATAGTGCATTTTATTCGCCATTTCATGCGCTTTGAGATGCCGCTTAGCCCAATACGCTATCTGAAATAGGAGCGACGTAAATTGAACAAATGTGATAGAATTTCGCTGATTCCTTATATTAACCATAATGTAAAATGATCTAATCGGGTCTCTGTTCGCCCTACCCTAGAAGTTTAATAGTGCATTTTGCTCGCCATTTCATGCGCTTTGAGATGCCGCTTACCCCAATACGCTATCTGAAATAGGAGCGACGGAAATTGAACTAATGTGATAGAATTTCGCTGAATTCTTATATTAAACAAAATATAAAATGATCTAATCGGGTCTCTGATTGCCCTATCATAGAAGTTCAGTAGTGCATTTTACTCGGCATTTCATGCGCTTTAATATGCCGCCTAGTCCAGTACGCTATCTGAAATAGGAGCGACGTAAGTTGAACAAATGTGATATAATTACGCTGTGTTCTTATATTAACCGTAATATGAAATGATCTAGTCTTGCCTCTGTTTGCCTTATCCTAGAAGTTCAATAGTGCACTTCACTCGTCATTTCATGCGCTTTGAGATGCCGCTTAGCCCAATACGCTGTCTGAAATAGGAGCGACGTAAATTGAACAAATGTGATAGAATTTCGCTGAATTCTTAAATTAACCATAATATAAAATGATCTAATCGGGTCTCTGTTTGCCCTATCCTAGAAGTTTAATAGTGCATTTCACTCGCCATTTCATGCGCTTTGAGATGCCGCTTAGCCCAATACCCGATCTGAAATAGGAGCGACGTAAATTGAACAAATGTGATAGAATTTCGCTGAATCCTTATATTAACCTTAATGTAAAATGATGTAATCGGGTCTCTCTTCGCCCTACCCTAGAAGTTTAATAGTGCATTTTACTCGCCAATCCACGCGCTTTAAGATGCCGCTTAGCCCAATACGCTATCTGAAATAGTATCGACGTAAATTGAACAAATGTGGCAGAATTTTGCTGAATTCTTATATTAACCATAATATAAAATGATCTAATCGGGTCTCAGTTTGCTCTACCCTAGAAGTTTAATAGTGCATTTTACTCGCCATTTCATGCGCTTTGAGATGCCGCTTAGCCCAATACGCTATCAGAAATAGGAGCGACGTAAATTGAACGAATGTGATAGAATTTCGCTGAATTCTTTTATTAACCATTATGTAAAGTGATCTAATCGGGTCTCTGTTCGGCCTAGCCTAGAAGTTTAATAGTGCACTTTATTCGCCATTTCATGCGCTATGAGATGCCGCTTAGCCCAATACGCTATCTGAAGTAGGAGCGACGTAAATTGAACAAATGTGATAGAATTTCCCTGAAATCTTTTATTAAACAAAATATAAAATGATATAATCGGGTCTCTGATTGCCCTATCATAGAAGTTGAGTAGTGCATTTTACTCGCCCCTCCACGCGCTTTAAGATGCCTCCTAGCCCAGTACGCTATCTGAAATTGGAGCGACGTAAGTTGAACAAATGTGATAGAATTACGCTGAATTCTTATATTAACCGTAATATAAAATGATCTAATCGGGTCTCTATTTGCCTTAACCTAGAAGTTTATTAGTTCATTCTACTCGCCATTTCATGCGCTTTGAGATGCCACTTAGCCCAATACGGTATCTGAAATAGGAGCGTCGTAAATTGAACAAATGTGATAGAACTTCCCTGAATTCTTATATTAACCTTAATGTAAAATGATCTAATCGGGTCTCTGTTCGCCCTACCCTAGACGTTTAATAGTGCATTTCACTCGACATTTCATGTGCTTTGAGATGCCGCTTAGACCAATACGCTATCTGAAATAGGAGCGACGTAAATTGAACAAATGTGATAGAACTACGCTGAATTCTTATATTAACCATAATATAAAATGATCTAATCGGGTCTCTGGTTGCCCTACCCTAGAAGATTAATAGTGCATTTTACTCGCCATTGCATGCGCTTTGAGATGCTGCTTATCCCAATACGCTATGTGAAATAGGAGCGACGTAAATTGAACAAATGTGATTGAATTTCGCTGAATTCTTATATTAACCATAATGTAAAATGATCTAATGGGCTCTCTGTTCGCCCTACCCTAGAAGTTTGATGGTGCGTTTTACTCGCCATTGCATGCGCTTTGAGATGCCACTTATCCCAATACGCTATCTGAAATAGGAGCGACGTAAATTGAACAAATGTGATTGAATTTCGGTGAATTCTTATATTAACCATAATGTAAAATGATCTAATGGGCTCTCTGTTCGCCCTACCCTAGAAGTTTGATGGTGCATTTTACTCGCCATTGCATGCGCTTTGAGATGCCACTTATCCCAATACGCTATCTGAAATAGGAGCGACGTAAATTGAACAAATGTGATAGAATTTCCCTGAAATCTTATATTAAACAAAATATAAAATGATCTAATCGGGTCTCTGTTCACCCTATCCTAGAAGTTTGGCAGTGCATTTTACTCACCATTTCATGCGCTTTGAGATGCCGCTTAGCGCAATACGCTATCTGAAATAGGAGGGACGTAAATTAAGCAAACGTGATAGAATTTCGCTGAATTCTTAAATTAACCATAATATAAAATGATCTAGTCGGGTCTCTGGTTGCCCTACCCTAGAAGTGTAATAGTGCATTTTACTCGCCATTTTATTCGCTTTGAGATGCCGCTTAGCCCAATACGCTATCTGAAATAGGAGCGACGTAAATTGAACAAACGTGATAGAATTTCGCTGAATTCTTATATTAACCATAATGTAAAATGATCTAATCGGCTCTCCGTTCGCCCTACCCTAGAAGTTTAACAGTGCATTTCACTCGACATTCCACGCGCTTTAGAATGCCGCCTAGCCCAGTAGGCTATCTGAAATAGGAGCGACGTCAATTGAACAAATGTGATAGAATTACGCTGAATTCTTATGGTAACCGTAATATAAAATGATCTAATCTGGTCTTTGTTTGCTTTACCTTAGAAGTTTGATAGTGCATTTTACTCGCCATTTCATGCGCTTTGAGATGCCGCATTGCCCAATACTTTATCTGAAATAGGAGCGACGTAAATTGAACAAATGTGATAGAATTTCGCTGAATTCTTATATTTACCATAACGTAAAATGATCTAATCGGGTCTCTGTTCGCCCTACCCTAGAAGTTTAATAGTGCACTTCACTCGTCATTTCATGCGCTTTGAGATGCCGCTTAGCCCAATACGCTATCTGAGTGAGGAGCGACGTAAATTTAGCAAATGTTATAGAATTACGCTGCATTCTTATATTAACCGTAATATAAAATGATCTAATCGGGTCTCTGTTTGCCTTATCCTAGAAGTTTAATACTGCATTTTACTCGCCATTTCATGCGCTTTGAGATGCCGCTTAGCCCAATACCCGATCTGAAATAGGAGCGACGTAAATTGAACAAATGTGATAGAATTTCGCTGAATCCTTATATTAACCTTAATGTAAAATGATGTAATCGGGTCTCTCTTCGCCCTACCCTAGAAGTTTAATAGTGCATTTTACTCGCCAATCCACGCGCTTTAAGATGCCGCTTAGCCCAATACGCTATCTGAAATAGTATCGACGTAAATTGAACAAATGTGGCAGAATTTTGCTGAATTCTTAAATTAACCATAATATAAAATGATCTAATCGGGTCTCAGTTTGCTCTACCCTAGAAGTTTAATAGTGCATTTTACTCGCCATTTCATGCGCTTTGAGATGCCGCTTAGCCCAATACGCTATCAGAAATAGGAGCGACGTAAATTGAACGAATGTGATAGAATTTCGCTGAATTCTTTTATTAACCATTATGTAAAGTGATCTAATCGGGTCTCTGTTCGGCCTAGCCTAGAAGTTTAATAGTGCACTTTATTCGCCATTTCATGCGCTATGAGATGCCGCTTAGCCTAATACGCTATCTGAAGTAGGAGCGACGTAAATTGAACAAATGTGATAGAATTTCCCTGAAATCTTATATTAAACAAAATATAAAATGATATAATCGGGTCTCTGATTGCCCTATCATAGAAGTTGAGTAGTGCATTTTACTCGCCCCTCCACGCGCTTTAAGATGCCTCCTAGCCCAGTACGCTATCTGAAATTGGAGCGACGTAAGTTGAACAAATGTGATAGAATTACGCTGAATTCTTATATTAACCGTAATATAAAATGATCTAATCGGGTCTCTATTTGCCTTAACCTAGAAGTTTATTAGTTCATTCTACTCGCCATTTCATGCGCTTTGAGATGCCACTTAGCCCAATACGGTATCTGAAATAGGAGCGTCGTAAATTGAACAAATGTGATAGAACTTCCCTGAATTCTTATATTAACCTTAATGTAAAATGATCTAATCGGGTCTCTGTTCGCCCTACCCTAGACGTTTAATAGTGCATTTCACTCGACATTTCATGTGCTTTGAGATGCCGCTTAGACCAATACGCTATCTGAAATAGGAGCGACGTAAATTGAACAAATGTGATAGAACTACGCTGAATTCTTATATTAACCATAATATAAAATGATCTAATCGGGTCTCTGGTTGCCCTACCCTAGAAGATTAATAGTGCATTTTACTCGCCATTGCATGCGCTTTGAGATGCTGCTTATCCCAATACGCTATGTGAAATAGGAGCGACGTAAATTGAACAAATGTGATTGAATTTCGCTGAATTCTTATATTAACCATAATGTAAAATGATCTAATGGGCTCTCTGTTCGCCCTACCCTAGAAGTTTGATGGTGCGTTTTACTCGCCATTGCATGCGCTTTGAGATGCCACTTATCCCAATACGCTATCTGAAATAGGAGCGACGTAAATTGAACAAATGTGATTGAATTTCGGTGAATTCTTATATTAACCATAATGTAAAATGATCTAATGGGCTCTCTGTTCGCCCTACCCTAGAAGTTTGATGGTGCATTTTACTCGCCATTGCATGCGCTTTGAGATGCCACTTATCCCAATACGCTATCTGAAATAGGAGCGACGTAAATTGAACAAATGTGATAGAATTTCCCTGAAATCTTATATTAAACAAAATATAAAATGATCTAATCGGGTCTCTGTTCACCCTATCCTAGAAGTTTGGCAGTGCATTTTACTCACCATTTCATGCGCTTTGAGATGCCGCTTAGCGCAATACGCTATCTGAAATAGGAGGGACGTAAATTAAGCAAACGTGATAGAATTTCGCTGAATTCTTAAATTAACCATAATATAAAATGATCTAGTCGGGTCTCTGGTTGCCCTACCCTAGAAGTGTAATAGTGCATTTTACTCGCCATTTTATTCGCTTTGAGATGCCGCTTAGCCCGATACGCTATCTGAAATAGGAGCGACGTAAATTGAACAAACGTGATAGAATTTCGCTGAATTCTTATATTAACCATAATGTAAAATGATCTAATCGGCTCTCCGTTCGCCCTACCCTAGAAGTTTAACAGTGCATTTCACTCGACATTCCACGCGCTTTAGAATGCCGCCTAGCCCAGTAGGCTATCTGAAATAGGAGCGACGTCAATTGAACAAATGTGATAGAATTACGCTGAATTCTTATGGTAACCGTAATATAAAATGATCTAATCTGGTCTTTGTTTGCTTTACCTTAGAAGTTTGATAGTGCATTTTACTCGCCATTTCATGCGCTTTGAGATGCCGCATTGCCCAATACTTTATCTGAAATAGGAACGACGTAAATTGAACAAATGTGATAGAATTTCGCTGAATTCTTATATTTACCATAACGTAAAATGATCTAATCGGGTCTCTGTTCGCCCTACCCTAGAAGTTTAATAGTGCACTTCACTCGTCATTTCATGCGCTTTGAGATGCCGCTTAGCCCAATACGCTATCTGAGTGAGGAGCGACGTAAATTTAGCAAATGTTATAGAATTACGCTGCATTCTTATATTAACCGTAATATAAAATGATCTTATCGGGTCTCTGTTTGCCTTACACTAGAAGTTTAATAGTGCATTTTACTCGCCATTTCATGCGTTTTGAGATGCTGCTTAGCCCAATACGCTATCTGAAATAGGAGCGACGTAAACTGAACAAATGTGATAGAATTTCGCTGAATTCCTATATTAACCATAATGTAAAATGATCTAATCGGGTCTCTGTTCGCCCTACCCTAGAAGCTTGGCAGTGCATTTTACTCACCATTTCATGCGCCTTGAGATGCCGCTTAGCGCAATACGCTATCTGAAATAGGAGCGACGTAAATTGAACAAATATGATAGAATTACGCTGCATTCTTATATTAACCGTAATATAAAATGATCTAATCTGGTCTCTGTTTGCCTTACCCTAGAAGTTTAATAGTGCATTTTACTTGCCATTTCATGCGCTTTGAGATGCCGCTTAGCCCAATACGCTATCTGAAATAGGAGCGACGTAAATTGATCAAATGTGATAGAATTTCGCTAAATTCTCAAATTAAACGTAATATAAAACGATCTAATCGGGTCTCTGTTTGCCGTACCCTAGTAGTGTAATAGTGCAATTTACTCGCCATTTCATGCGCTTTGGGATGCCGCTTAGCCCAATGCGCTATCTGAAATAGGAGCGGCGTAAATTGAACAAATGTGATAGAATTTCGCTGAAATTTCATATTATCCATAATGTAAAATGATATAATCGGCTCTCTCTTCGCCCTACCCTAGAAGTTTAATAGTGCATTTTACTCGTCATTTCATGCGCTTTGAGATGCCGCTTAGACCAATACGCTATCTGAAATAGGAGCGGCGTAAATTGAACAAATGTGATAGAATTTCGCTGAAATCTCATATTATCCATAATGTAAAATGATATAATCGGCTCTCTGTTCGCCCTACCCTAGAAGTTTAATAGTGCATTTTACTCGTCATTTCATGCGCTTTGAGATGCCGCTTAGACCAATACGCTATCTGAAATAGGAGCGACGTAAATTGAACAAATGTGATACAATTAAGCTGAATTCTTATATTAACCATAATATAAAATGATCTAATCGGGTCTATGTTTGCCCTACCCTAGAAGTATAATAGTTCATTTTACTCGCCATTTCATGTGCTTTGAGATGACGCATAGCCCAATACGCTATCTGAAATAGGAGCGACGTAAAGTGAACAAATGTGATAGAACTACGCTGAATTCTTATATTAACCATAATGTAAAATGATCTAATCGGGTCTCTGTTCGCCCTACCCTAGAACTTTAATATTGCATTTTACTCGTCATTTCATGCGCTGTGGGATGCCGCTTAGCCCAATACGCTATCTGAAATAGGAGCGACGTAAATTGAACAAATGTGATAGAATTTCGCTGAATTCTTATATTAACCATAATGTAAAATGATCTAATCGGCTCTCCGTTCGCCCTACTCTAGAAGTTTGATAGAGCATTTTACTCACCATTTCATGCGCTTTGAGATGCCGCTTAGCCCAATACGCTATCTGAGTGAGGAGCGACGTAAATTGAACAAATGTGATAGAATTACGCTGAATTCTTACATTAACCGTAATATAAAATGATCTTATCGGGTCTCTGTTTGCCTTACACTAGAAGTTTAATAGTGCAATTTACTCGCCATTTCATGCGCTTTCAGATGCCTCTCAGCCCAAAACGCTATCTGAAATAGGAGCGACGTAAATTGAACAAATGTGATAGAATTTCGCTGAATTCCTAAATTAACCATAATATAAAATGATCTAATCGGGTCTATGTTTGCCCTACCCTAGATGTTTAATAGTGCAATTTACTCGCCATTTCATGCGCTTTCAGATGCCGCTTAGCCCAAAACGATATGTGAAATAGGAGCGACGTAAATTGAACAAATGTGATAGAATTACGCTGAATTCTTATGTTAACCGTAATATAAAATGATCTACTCTGGTCTCTGTTTGCCTTACCCTAGAAGTTTAATAGTGCATTTTACTCGCCATTTCATGCGCTTTGAGATGCCGCTTAGCCCAATACGCTATCTGAAATAGGAGCGACGTAAATTCATCAAATGTGATAGAATTTCGCTAAATTCTTAAATTAACCGTAATATAAAATGATCTAATCGGGTCTCTGTTTGCCGTACCCTAGAAGTTTAATAGTGCAATTTACTCGCCATTTCATGCGCTTTGAGATGCCGCTTAGCCCAATACGCTATCTGAAATAGGAGCGGCGTAAATTGAACAAATGTGATAGAATTTCGCTGAAATCTCATATTATCCATAATGTAAAATGATCTAATCGGCTCTCTGTTCGCCCTACCCTAGAAGTTTAATAGTGCATTTTACTCGCCATTTCATGCGCTTTGAGATGCCGCTTAGACCAATACGCTATCTGAAATAGGAGCGACGTAAATTGAACAAATGTGATAGAATTAAGCTGAATTCTTATATTAACCGTAATATAAAATCATCTAATCGGGTCTCTGTTTGCCTTACCCTCGAAGTTTAATAGTGCATTATACTCGCAATTTCATGCGCTTTGAGATGCCGCTTAGCCCAATACGCTATCTGAAATGGGAGCGACGTAAATTGAGCAAATATGATAGAATTACGCTGCATTCTTATATTAACCGTAATATAAAATGATCCCATCGGGTCTCTGTTTGCCGTACCCTAGAAGTTCGATAGTGCGTTTTACTCGCCATTTCATGCGCTTTGAGATGCCGCTTAGCCCAATACGCTAACTGAAATAGGAGCGACTTCAATTGAACAAATGTGATAGAATTTCGCTGAAATCTCATATTATCCATAATGTAAAATGATCTAATCGGCTCTCTGTTCGCCCTACCCTAGAAGTTTAATAGTGCATTTTACTCACCATTTCATGCGCTTTGAGATGCCGCTTTGCCCAATACGCCATCTGAATTAGGAGCGACGTAAATTGAACAAATGTGATAGAATTTCGCTGAATTCCTAAATTAACCATAATATAAAATGATCTAATCGGGTCTATGTTTGCCCTACCCTAGATGTTTAATAGTGCAATTTACTCGCCATTTCATGCGCTTTCAGATGCCGCTTAGCCCAAAACGCTATGTGAAATAGGAGCGACGTAAATTGAACAAATGTGATAGAATTACGCTGAATTCTTATGTTAACCGTAATATAAATTGATCTACTCTGGTCTCTGTTTGCCTTACCCTAGAAGTTTAATAGTGCATTTTACTCGCCATTTCATGCGCTTTGAGATGCCGCTTAGCCCAATACGCAATCTGAAATAGGAGCGACGTAAATTCATCAAATGTGATAGAATTTCGCTAAATTCTTACATTAACCGTAATATAAAATGATCTAATCGGGTCTCTGTTTGCCGTACCCTAGAAGTTTAATAGTGAAATTTACTCGCCATTTCATGCGCTTTGAGATGCCGCCTATCCCAGTACGCTTTCTGAAATAGGAGCGACGAAAATTGAACAAATGTGATAGAATTACGCTGAATTCTTATATTAACCGTAGTATAAAATGATGTAATCGGGTCTCTGTTTGCCTTACCCTAGAAGTTTGATAGTGCATTTTACTCGCCATTCCATGCGCTTTGAGATGCCGTTTAGCCCAACACGCTATCTGAAATGGGAGCGACGTAAATTGAACAAATATGATAGAATTACGCTGCATTCTTAAATTAACCGTAATATAAAATGATCTAATCGGGTCTCCGTTTGCCTTACCCTCGAAGTTTAATAGTGCATTTTACTCGCCATTGCATGCGCTTTGAGATGCCGCTTGGCCCAATACGCTATCTCAAATAGGAGTGGCGTAAATTGAACAAATGTGATAGAATTAAGCTGAATTCTTATATTAACCGTAATATAAAATGATCTAATAGGGTCTCTGTTTGCCTTAACCTCGAAGTTTAATAGTGCAATTTACTCGCCATTTAATGCACTTTGAGATGCCGCTTAGCCCAATACGCTATCTGAAATAGGAGCGGCGTAAATTGAACAAATGTGATAGAATTTCGCTGAATTCTTATATTAAACAAAATATAAAATGATCTAATCGGGTCTCTGTTTGCCCTACCATAGAAGTTTAATAGTGCAATTGACTCGCCATTTCATGCGCGTTCAGATGCCGCTCAGCCCAAAACGCTATCTGAAATAGGAGCGACGTAAAGTGAACAAATGTGATAGAATTACGCTGAATTCTTATATTAACCATAATGTAAAATGATATAATCGGGTCTCTGTTCGCCCCACCCTTGAAGTTTAATAGTGCATTTCAGTCGACATTCCACACGCTTTAGGATGCCGCCTAGCCCAGTAGGCGACCTGAAATAGGAGCGACGTCAATTGAACAAATGTGATAGAATTACGCTGAATTCTTAAATTAACCGTAATATAAAATGATCTAATCGGGTCTCTGTTTGCCGTACCCTAGAAGTTTAATAGTGCAATTTACTCGCCATTTCATGCGCTTTGAGATGCCGCTTAGCCCAATACGCTATCTGAAATAGGAGCGACGTAAATTGAACAAATGTGATAGAATTTCGCAGAATTCTTATATTAAACAAAATATAAAATGATCTGATCGGGTCTCTGATTGCCCTATCATGGAAGTTTAATAGTGCATTTTACTCGCCATTCCACGCGCTTTAAGATGCCGCCTATCCCAGTACGCTTTCTGAAATAGGAGCGACGAAAATTGAACAAATGTGATAGAATTACGCTGAATTCTTATATTAACCGTAGTATAAAATGATGTAATCGGGTCTCTGTTTGCCTTACCCTAGAAGTTTGATAGTGCATTTTACTCGCCATTCCATGCGCTTTGAGATGCCGTTTAGCCCAACACGCTATCTGAAATGGGAGCTACGTAAATTGAACAAATATGATAGAATTACGCTGCATTCTTAAATTAACCGTAATATAAAATGATCTAATCGGGTCTCTGTTTGCCTTACCCTCGAAGTTTAATAGTGCAATTTACTCGCCATTTAATGCACTTTGAGATGCCGCTTAGCCCAATACGCTATCTGAAATAGGAGCGGCGTAAATTGAACAAATGTGATAGAATTTCGCTGAATTCTTATATTAACCGTAATATAAAATGATCTAATAGGGTCTCTGTTTGCCTTAACCTCGAAGTTTAATAGTGCAATTTACTCGCCATTTAATGCACTTTGAGATGCCGCTTAGCCCAATACGCTATCTGAAATAGGAGCGGCGTAAATTGAACAAATGTGATAGAATTTCGCTGAATTCTTATATTAAACAAAATATAAAATGATCTAATCGGGTCTCTGTTTGCCCTACCCTAGAAGTTTAATGGTGCATTTTGCTCGTCATTTCATGCGCTTTGAGATGCCGCTTAGCCCAATACGCTATCTGAAATAGGAGCGACGTAAATTGAACAAATGTGATAGAATTTCGCTGAATTCTTGTATTAACCAAAATATAAAATGATCTAATCGGGTCTCAGATTGCCCTATCATAGAAGTATAGTAGTGCATTTCACTCGCCATTCCACGTGCTTTAAGATGCCGCCTAGCCCATTACGCTATCTGAAATAGGAACGACGTAAATTGAACAAATGTGATAGAATTTCCCTGAAGTCTTATATTAAACAAAATATAAAATGATCTAATCGGGTCTCTGATTGCCCTATCATAGAAGTTTAGTAGTGCATTTTACTCGCCATTCCACGCGCTTTATGATGCCGCCTAGCCCAGTACGGTATCTGAAATAGGAGCGACGTAAATTGAACAAATGTGATAGAATTTCGCTGAATTCTTTTATTAACCATAATGTAAAATGATCTAATCGGGTCTCTGTTCGCCCTAGCCTAGAAGTTTAATAGTGCATTTTACTCGCCATTTCATGCGCTTTGAGATGCCGCTTAGCCCAATGCGCTATCTGAAATAGGAACGATGTAAATTGAATAAATATGATAGAATTTCGCTGAATTCTTAAATTAACCTTAATATAAAATGATCTAATCGGGTCTCTGTTCGCCCTATCATAGAAGATTAGTAGTGCATTTTACTCGCCATTCCACGCGCTTTATGATGCCGCCTAGCCCAGTACGCTATCTGAAATAGGAGCGACGTAAGTTGAACAAATGTGATAGAATTACGCTGAAGTCTTATATTAACCGTAATATAAAATGATCTAATCGGGTCTCTGTTTGTCTTATCCTAGAAGTTTAATAGTGCATTTTACTCGCCATTCCACGCGCTTTAAGAAGCCGCCTAGCCCAGTACGCTGTCTGAAATAGGAGCGACGTAAATAGGACAAATGTGACAGAATTACGCTGAATTCTTACCTTAATCATAATATAAAATGATCTAATCGGGTCTCTGTTTGCCTTACCCTAGAAGTTTAATAGTGCATTTTACTCGCCATTTCATGCGCATTGAGATGCCGCTTAGCCCAATACGCTATCTGAAATAGGAGCGACGTAAATTGAACAAATGTGATAGAATTTCGGTGAATTATTAAATTAACCATAATATAAAATGATCTAAGCGGGTCTCTGTTTGCCCTACCCTAGAAGTGTAATAGTGCATTTTACTCGCCATTTCTTGCGCTTTGAGATGCCGCTTAGCCCTATACGCTATCTGAAATATCAACGACGTAAATTGAACAAATGTGATAGAATTTCGCTGAATTCTTATCTTAACCTTAATGTAAAATGATCTAATCGGGTCTCTGTTCGCCCTACCCTAGAAGTTTAATAGTGCATTTCAGTCGTCATTTCATGCGCTTTGAGATGCCGCTTAGCCCAATAAGCTATCTGAAATAGGAGCGACGTAAATTGAACAAATGTGATAGAATTTCCCTGAATTCTTATATTAACCTTAATGTAAAATGATCTGAGCGGGTCCCTGTTCGCCCCACCATAGAAGTCTAATAGTGTATTTCTCTCGTCATTTCATGCGCTTTGAGATGCTGCTTTGCGCAATACGCTATCTGAAATAGGAGCGACGTAAATTGAACAAATGTGATAGAATTTCGCTGAATTCTTATATTAACCAAAATATAAAATGATCTAATCGGGTCTTTGTTTGCCTTATCCTAGAAGTTTAATAGTGCATTTTACTCGCCATTTCATGCGCTTTGAGATGCCGCTTAGCCCAATGCGCTATCTGAAATAGGAGCGATGTAAATTGAACAAATATGATAAAATTTCGCTGAATTCTTAAATTAACCATAATATAAAATGATCTAATCGGGTCTCTGTTTGCCCTACCCTACAAGTTTAATAGTGCATTTTACTCGCCATGTCATGCGCTTTGAGATGCCACTTAGCCCAATACCCTATCTGAAATATGAGCGACGTAAATTGAACAAATGTGATAGAATTTCGCTGAATTCTTATATTAACCAAAATATAAAATGATCTAATCGGGTCTCTGATTGCCCTATCATAGAAGTTTAATAGTGCGTTTTACTCGCCATTTCATGCGCTTTGAGATGCCGCTTAGCCCAGTACGCTATCTGAAACAGGAGCGACGTAAACTGAACAAATGTGATAGAATTTCGCTGAATTCTTATATTAACCAAAATATAAAATGATCTAATCGGGTCTTTGTTTGCCTTACCCTACAAGTTTAATAGTGCATTTTATTCGACATTTCATGCGCTTTGAGATGCCGCTTATCCCAATACGCTATCTGAAATAGGAGCGACGTAAATTGAACAAATGTGATAGAATTTCCCCGAAATCTTATATTAAACAAAATATAAAATGGTCTAATCGGGTCTCTGATTGCCCTATCACTGAAGTTTAATAGTGCGTTTTACTCGCCATTCCACGCGCTTTATGATGCCGCTTAGCCGAATACGCTATCTGAAATAGGAGCGACGCAAAATGAACAAATGTGATAGAATTTCGCTGAATTCTTAAATTAACCATAACATAAAATGATCTAATCGGGTCTATGTTTGCCCTTCCCTGGAAGTTTAATAGTGCATTTTACTCGCCGTTGCATGCGCTTTGAGATGCCGCTTGGCCCAGTACGCAATCTGAAATAGGAGCGGCGTAAATTGGACAAATGTGATAGAATTTCGCTGAATTCTTATATTAATCATAATGTAAAATGATCTAATCGGGTCTCTGTTTGACCTACCCTAGAAGTTTGATAGAGCATTTTACTCGCCATTGCATGCGCTTTGAGATGCCGCTTGGCCCAATACGCTATCTCAAATAGGAGTGGCGTAAATTGAACAAATGTGATAGAATTAAGCTGAATTCTTATATTAACCGTAATATAAAATGATCTAATAGGGTCTCTGTTTGCCTTAACCTCGAAGTTTAATAGTGCAATTTACTCGCCATTTAATGCACTTTGAGATGCCGCTTAGCCCAATACGCTATCTGAAATAGGAGCGGCGTAAATTGAACAAATGTGATAGAATTTCGCTGAATTCTTATATTAAACAAAATATAAAATGATCTAATCGGGTCTCTGTTTGCCCTACCCTAGAAGTTTAATGGTGCATTTTGCTCGTCATTTCATGCGCTTTGAGATGCCGCTTAGCCCAATACGCTATCTGAAATAGGAGCGACGTAAATTGAACAAATGTGATAGAATTTCGCTGAATTCTTGTATTAACCAAAATATAAAATGATCTAATCGGGTCTCTGATTGCCCTATCATAGAAGTATAGTAGTGCATTTCACTCGCCATTCCACGTGCTTTAAGATGCCGCCTAGCCCATTACGCTATCTGAAATAGGAACGACGTAAATTGAACAAATGTGATAGAATTTCCCTGAAGTCTTATATTAAACAAAATATAAAATGATCTAATCGGGTCTCTGATTGCCCTATCATAGAAGTTTAGTAGTGCATTTTACTCGCCATTCCACGCGCTTTATGATGCCGCCTAGCCCAGTACGGTATCTGAAATAGGAGCGACGTAAATTGAACAAATGTGATAGAATTTCGCTGAATTCTTTTATTAACCATAATGTAAAATGATCTAATCGGGTCTCTGTTCGCCCTAGCCTAGAAGTTTAATAGTGCATTTTACTCGCCATTTCATGCGCTTTGAGATGCCGCTTAGCCCAATGCGCTATCTGAAATAGGAACGATGTAAATTGAACAAATGTGATAGAATTTCCCCGAAATCTTATATTAAACAAAATATAAAATGGTCTAATCGGGTCTCTGATTGCCCTATCACTGAAGTTTAATAGTGCGTTTTACTCGCCATTCCACGCGCTTTATGATGCCGCTTAGCCGAATACGCTATCTGAAATAGGAGCGACGTAAATTGAACAAATGTGTTAGAATTTTGCTGAATTCTTAAATTAACCATAATATAAAATGATCTAATCGGGTCTCTGTTCGCCCTACCCTAGAAGTTTAATAGTGCATTTTACTCGCCATTTCATGCCCTTTGAGATGCCGCTTAGCCCAATACGCTATCTGCAATAGGAGCGACGTAAATTGAACAAATGTGATAGAATTTCGCTGAATTCTTAAATTAACCATAATATAAAATGATCTAATCGGGTCTCTGTTTGACCTACCCTAGCAGCATAATAGTGCATTTCACTCGTCATTTCATGCGCTTTGAGATGCCGCTTAGCCCAATAAGCTATCTGAAATAGGAGCGACGTAAATATAACAAATGTGATAGAATTACGCTGAATTCTTATATTAACCGTAATATAAAATGATCCAATCGGGTCTCTGTTTGCCTTATCCTAGAAGTTTAATAGTGCATTTGACTCGTCATTTCATGCGCTTTGAGATCCCGCTGAGCCCAATAAGCTATCTGAAATAGGAGTCACGTAAATTGAACGAATGTGATAGAATTTTTCTGAATTCTTAAATAAACCATAATATGAAATGATCTAATCGGGTCTCTGTTTGCCCTACCCTAGAAGTTTAACAGTGCATTTTACTCGCCATTTCATGCGCTTTGAGATGCCGCTTAGCCCAATACGCTATCTGAAATAGGAGGAACGTAAGTTGTACAAATGTGATAGAATTTCGCTGAATTCTTAAATTAACCATAATATGAAATGATCTAATAGGGTCTCTGTTTGCCCTACCCTACAAGTTTAATAGTGCATTTTACTCGCCATGTCATGCGCTTTGAGATGCCACTTAGCCCAATACCCTATCTGAAATATGAGCGACGTAAATTGAACAAATGTGATAGAATTTCGCTGAATTCTTATATTAACCAAAATATAAAATGATCTAATCGGGTCTCTGATTGCCCTATCATAGAAGTTTAATAGTTCGTTTTACTCGCCATTTCATGCGCTTTGAGATGCCGCTTAGCCCAGTACGCTATCTGAAACAGGAGCGACGTAAACTGAACAAATGTGATAGAATTTCGCTGAATTCTTATATTAACCAAAATATAAAATGATCTAATCGGGTATCTGTTTGCCTTACCCTAGAAGTTTAATAGTGCGTTTTACTCGCCATTTCATGCGCTTTGAGATGCCGCATAGCCCAGTACGCTATCTGAAATAGGAGCGACGTAAATTGAACAAATGTGATAGAATTTTGCTGAATTCTTAAATTAACCATACTATAAAATGATCTGATCGGGTCTCTGTTTGCCCGTCCCTAGAAGTTTCATATGGCATTTTACATGCCATTTCATGCGCTTTGAGATGCCGCTTATCCCAATACGCTATCTGAAATAGGAACGACGTAAATTGAACAAATGTGATTGAATTTCCCCGAAATCTTATATTAAACAAAATATAAAATGGTCTAATCGGGTCTCTGATTGCCCTATCACTGAAGTTTAATAGTGCGTTTTACTCGCCATTCCACGCGCTTTATGATGCCGCTTAGCCGAATACGCTATCTGAAATAGGAGCGACGTAAATTGAACAAATGTGTTAGAATTTTGCTGAATTCTTAAATTAACCATAATATAAAATGATCTAATCGGGTCTCTGTTCGCCCTACCCTAGAAGTTTAATAGTGCATTTTACTCGCCATTTCATGCCCTTTGAGATGCCGCTTAGCCCAATACGCAATCTGCAATAGGAGCGACGTAAATTGAACAAATGTGATAGAATTTCGCTGAATTCTTAAATTAACCATAATATAAAATGATCTAATCGGGTCTCTGTTTGACCTACCCTAGCAGCTTAATAGTGCATTTCACTCGTCATTTCATGCGCTTTGAGATGCCGCTTAGCCCAATAAGCTATCTGAAATAGGAGCGACGTAAATATAACAAATGTGATAGAATTACGCTGAATTCTTATATTAACCGTAATATAAAATGATCCAATCGGGTCTCTGTTTGCCTTATCCTAGAAGTTTAATAGTGCATTTGACTCGTCATTTCATGCGCTTTGAGATCCCGCTGAGCCCAATAAGCTATCTGAAATAGGAGTCACGTAAATTGAACGAATGTGATAGAATTTTTCTGAATTCTTAAATAAACCATAATATGAAATGATCTAATCGGGTCTCTGTTTGCCCTACCCTAGAAGTTTAACAGTGCATTTTACTCGCCATTTCATGCGCTTTGAGATGCCGCTTAGCCCAATACGCTATCTGAAATAGGAGGAACGTAAGTTGTACAAATGTGATAGAATTTCGCTGAATTCTTAAATTAACCATAATATGAAATGATCTAATAGGGTGTCTGTTTGCCCTACCCTACAAGTTTAATAGTGCATTTTACTCGCCATGTCATGCGCTTTGAGATGCCACTTAGCCCAATACCCTATCTGAAATATGAGCGACGTAAATTGAACAAATGTGATAGAATTTCGCTGAATTCTTATATTAACCAAAATATAAAATGATCTAATCGGGTCTCTGATTGCCCTATCATAGAAGTTTAATAGTGCGTTTTACTCGCCATTTCATGCGCTTTGAGATGCCGCTTAGCCCAGTACGCTATCTGAAACAGGAGCGACGTAAACTGAACAAATGTGATAGAATTTCGCTGAATTCTTATATTAACCAAAATATAAAATGATCTAATCGGGTATCTGTTTGCCTTACCCTAGAAGTTTAATAGTGCGTTTTACTCGCCATTTCATGCGCTTTGAGATGCCGCATAGCCCAGTACGCTATCTGAAATAGGAGCGACGTAAATTGAACAAATGTGATAGAATTTTGCTGAATTCTTAAATTAACCATAATATAAAATGATCTGATCGGGTCTCTGTTTGCCCGTCCCTAGAAGTTTCATATGGCATTTTACATGCCATTTCATGCGCTTTGAGATGCCGCTTATCCCAATACGCTATCTGAAATAGGAGCGACGTAAATTGAACAAATGTGATAGAATTTCCCCGAAATCTTATATTAAACAAAATATAAAATGGTCTAATCGGGTCTCTGATTGCCCTATCACTGAAGTTTAATAGTGCGTTTTACTCGCCATTCCACGCGCTTTATGATGCCGCTTAGCCGAATACGCTATCTGAAATAGGAGCGACGTAAATTGAACAAATGTGTTAGAATTTTGCTGAATTCTTAAATTAACCATAATATAAAATGATCTAATCGGGTCTCTGTTCGCCCTACCCTAGAAGTTTAATAGTGCATTTTACTCGCCATTTCATGCCCTTTGAGATGCCGCTTAGCCCAATACGCTATCTGCAATAGGAGCGACGTAAATTGAACAAATGTGATAGAATTTCGCTGAATTCTTAAATTAACCATAATATAAAATGATCTAATCGGGTCTCTGTTTGACCTACCCTAGCAGCTTAATAGTGCATTTCACTCGTCATTTCATGCGCTTTGAGATGCCGCTTAGCCCAATAAGCTATCTGAAATAGGAGCGACGTAAATATAACAAATGTGATAGAATTACGCTGAATTCTTATATTAACCGTAATATAAAATGATCTAATCGGGTCTCTGTTTGCCTTATCCTAGAAGTTTAATAGTGCATTTGACTCGTCATTTCATGCGCTTTGAGATCCCGCTGAGCCCAATAAGCTATCTGAAATAGGAGTCACGTAAATTGAACGAATGTGATAGAATTTTTCTGAATTCTTAAATAAACCATAATATGAAATGATCTAATCGGGTCTCTGTTTGCCCTACCCTAGAAGTTTAACAGTGCATTTTACTCGCCATTTCATGCGCTTTGAGATGCCGCTTAGCCCAATACGCTATCTGAAATAGGAGGAACGTAAGTTGTACAAATGTGATAGAATTTCGCTGAATTCTTAAATTAACCATAATATGAAATGATCTAATCGGGTCTCTGTTTGCCCGTCCCTAGAAGTTTCATATGGCATTTTACATGCCATTTCATGCGCTTTGAGATGCCGCTTATCCCAATACGCTATCTGAAATAGGAGCGACGTAAATTGAACAAATGTGATAGAATTTCCCCGAAATCTTATATTAACCAAAATATAAAATGATCTAATCGGGTCTCTGATTGCCCTATCATAGAAGTTTAATAGTGCGATTTACTCGCCATTTCATGCGCTTTGAGATGCCGCTTAGCCCAGTACGCTATCTGAAACAGGAGCGACGTAAACTGAACAAATGTGATAGAATTTCGCTGAATTCTTATATTAACCAAAATATAAAATGATCTAATCGGGTATCTGTTTGCCTTACCCTAGAAGTTTAATAGTGCGTTTTACTCGCCATTTCATGCGCTTTGAGATGCCGCATAGCCCAGTACGCTATCTGAAATAGGAGCGACGTAAATTGAACAAATGTGATAGAATTTTGCTGAATTCTTAAATTAACCATAATATAAAATGATCTAATCGGGTCTCTGTTTGACCTACCCTAGCAGCTTAATAGTGCATTTCACTCGTCATTTCATGCGCTTTGAGATGCCGCTTAGCCCAATAAGCTATCTGAAATAGGAGCGACGTAAATATAACAAATGTGATAGAATTTCGCTGAATTCTTATATTAACCGTAATATAAAATGATCCAATCGGGTCTCTGTTTGCCTTATCCTAGAAGTTTAATAGTGCATTTGACTCGCCATTTCATGCGCTTTGAGATGCCGCTTAGCCCAATAAGCTACCTGAAATAGGAGCGACGTAAATTTAACAAATGTGATAGAATTACGCTGTATTCTTATATTAACCGTAATATAAAATGATGTAATCGGGTCTCTGATTGCCCTATCATAGAAGTTGTATAGTGCATTTGACTCGCCATTCCACGCGCTTTAAGATGCCGTCTAGCCCAGTACGCTATCTGAAATAGGAGCGACGTTAGTTGAACAAATGCGATAGAATTACGCTAAAATCTTATATTAACCGTAATATAAAATGATCTAATCGGGTCTGTGCTTGCCTTACCCTTGAAGTTTAATAGTGCATTTTACTCGCCATTTCATGCGCTTTGAGATGCCGCTTAGCCCAATTCGCTATCTGAAATAGGAGCGACGTAAATTGAACAAATGTGATAGAATTTGGCTGAATTCTTAAATTAAGCATAATATAAATTGATCTAATCGGGTCTCTGTTTGACCTACCCTAGCAGCTTAATAGTGCATTTTACGCGCCATTTCTTGCGCTTTGAGATGCCGCTTAGCCCAATACGCTATCTGAAATATCAGCGACTTAAATTGAACAAATGTGATAGGATTTCGCTGAATTCTTATATAAACCTTAATGTAAAATGATCTAATCGGGTCTCTATTCGCAATACCCTAGAAGTTTAATAGTGCATTTCACTCGTCATTTCATGCGCTTTGAGATGCCGCTTAGCGCAATAAGCTATCTGAAATAGGAGCGACGTAAATTTAACAAATGTGATAGAATTACGCTGCATTCTTATATTAATCGTAATATAAAATGATGTAATCGGGTCTCTGATTGCCCTATCATAGAAGTTGCATAGTGCATTTTACTCGCCATTCCACGCGCTTTAAGATGCCGCCTAGCCCAGTAGGCTATCTGAAATAGGAGCGACGTAAATTGAACAAATGTGATAGAGTTTCGCTGAATTCTTAAATTAACCATAATATAAAATGATCTAATCGGGTCTCTGATCGCCCTACCCTGGAAGATTAATAGTGCATTTCATTCGTGATTTCATGTGCTGTGAGATGCCGCTTAGCCCAATACGCTATCTGAAATAGGAGCGACGTAAATTGAACAAATGTGATAGAATTTCGCTGAATTCTTATACTAACCAATATATAAAATGATCTAATCAGGTCTCTGATTGCCCTATCATAGACGTTTAATAGTGCATTTTACTCGCCATTCCACGCGCTTTAAGATACCGCCTAGCCCACTGCGCTATCTGATGTAGGAGCGACGTAAATTGAACAAACGTGATAGGATTTCGCTGAATACTTGTATTAACCAAAATATAAAATGATCTAATCGGGTCTCTCTTTGCCTTACCCTAGAAGTTTAATAGTGCATTTTATTCGCCATTTCATGCGCTTTGAGATGCCGCTTAGCCCAATACGCTATCTGAAATAGGAGCGACGTAAATGGAACAAATGTGATATGATTTCCCGGAGATCTTATATTAAGCAAAATATAAAATGATCTAATCGGGTCTCTGAATGTCCTATCATAGAAGTTTAATAGTGCATTTTACTCGCAATTCCACGCGCTTTAAGATGCCGCCTAGCCCAGTACGCTATCTGATATACGAGCGACGTAAATTGGACAAATGTGATAGAATAACGCTGAATTCTTATATTAACCGTAATATAAAATGATCTAATCGGGTCTCTGTTCGCCCTATCATAGAAGGTTAATAGAGCGTTATACTCGCCATTCCACGCGCTTTAAGATGCCGCCTAGCCCAGTAGGCTATCTGAAATAGGAGCGACGTAAATTTAACAAATGGGATAGAATTACGCTGAATTCTTATATTAACCATAATATAAAATGATCTAATCTGGTCTCTGTTTACCGTACACTAGAAGTTTAATAGTGCATTTTACTCGGCATTTCATGCGCTTTGAGGTGCCGCTTAGCCCAATACGCAATCTTAAATAGGAGCGACGTAAATTGAACAAATGTGATAGAATTTCGCTGAATTCTTAAATTAACCATAATATAAAATGATCTAATCTGGTCTCTGTTTGCCCTACCCTAGAAGTTTAATAGTGCATTTTACTCGCCATTTCATGCGCTTTGAGATGCCGCTTAGCCCAATACGCTATCTGAAATAGGAGCGACGTAAATTGAACAAATGTGATACAATTTCGCTGAATTCTTAAATTAACCATAATATAAAATGATCTAATCGGGTCTCTGTTTACCCTACCCTAGAAGTTTAATAGTGCATTTTACTCGCCATTTTATGCGCTTTGAGATGCCGCTTAGCCCAATACGCTATTTGAAATAGGAGCGACGTAAATTTAGCAAATGTGATAGGATTTCGCTGAATTCTTATATTAACCTTAATATAAAATGATCTAATCGTGTCTCTATTCGCAATACCCTAGAAGTTTAATAGTGCATTTCACTGGTCATTTCATGCGCTTTGAGATGCCGCTTAGCCCAATTCGCTATCTGAAATAGGAGCGACGTAAATTGAATAAATGTGATAGAATTTCGCTGAACACTTATATTAACCAAAATATAAAATGATCTAATCTGGTCTCTGATTGCGCTTTCATAGAAGGTTAATAGTGCATTTTACTCGCCATTCCACGCGCTTTAAGATGCCGCCTATCCCAGTAGGCTATCTGAAATAGGAGCGACGTAAATTGAATAAATGTGATAGAATTTCGCTGAACACTTATATTAACCAAAATATAAAATGATCTAATCGGGTCTCTGTTTACAGTACCCTAGAAGTTTGATAGTGCATTTTACTCGCCATTTCATGCGCTTTGAGATGCCGCTTAGCCCAATAAGCTACCTGAAATAGGAGCGACGTAAATTTAACAAATGTGATAGAATTACGCTGTATTCTTATATTAACCGTAATATAAAATGATGTAATCGGGTCTCTGATTGCCCTATCATAGAAGTTGTATAGTGCATTTGACTCGCCATTCCACGCGCTTTAAGATGCCGTCTAGCCCAGTACGCTATCTGAAATAGGAGCGACGTTAGTTGAACAAATGCGATAGAATTACGCTAAAATCTTATATTAACCGTAATATAAAATGATCTAATCGGGTCTCTGCTTGCCTTACCCTTGAAGTTTAATAGTGCATTTTACTCGCCATTTCATGCGCTTTGAGATGCCGCTTAGCCCAATTCGCTATCTGAAATAGGAGCGACGTAAATTGAACAAATGTGATAGAATTTGGCTGAATTCTTAAATTAAGCATAATATAAATTGATCTAATCGGGTCTCTGTTTGACCTACCCTAGCAGCTTAATAGTGCATTTTACGCGCCATTTCTTGCGCTTTGAGATGCCGCTTAGCCCAATACGCTATCTGAAATATCAGCGACTTAAATTGAACAAATGTGATAGGATTTCGCTGAATTCTTATATAAACCTTAATGTAAAATGATCTAATCGGGTCTCTATTCGCAATACCCTAGAAGTTTAATAGTGCATTTCACTCGTCATTTCATGCGCTTTGAGATGCCGCTTAGCGCAATAAGCTATCTGAAATAGGAGCGACGTAAATTTAACAAATGTGATAGAATTACGCTGCATTCTTATATTAATCGTAATATAAAATGATGTAATCGGGTCTCTGATTGCCCTATCATAGAAGTTGCATAGTGCATTTTACTCGCCATTCCACGCGCTTTAAGATGCCGCCTAGCCCAGTAGGCTATCTGAAATAGGAGCGACGTAAATTGAACAAATGTGATAGAGTTTCGCTGAATCCTTAAATTAACCATAATATAAAATTATCTAATCGGGTCTCTGATCGCCCTACCCTGGAAGATTAATAGTGCATTTCATTCGTCATTTCATGTGCTGTGAGATGCCGCTTAGCCCAATACGCTATCTGAAATAGGAGCGACGTAAATTGAACAAATGTGATAGAATTTCGCTGAATTCTTATACTAACCAATATATAAAATGATCTAATCAGGTCTCTGATTGCCCTATCATAGACGTTTAATAGTGCATTTTACTCGCCATTCCACGCGCTTTAAGATACCGCCTAGCCCACTGCGCTATCTGATGTAGGAGCGACGTAAATTGAACAAACGTGATAGGATTTCGCTGAATACTTGTATTAACCAAAATATAAAATGATCTAATCGGGTCTCTCTTTGCCTTACCCTAGAAGTTTAATAGTGCATTTTATTCGCCATTTCATGCGCTTTGAGATGCCGCTTAGCCCAATACGCTATCTGAAATAGGAGCGACGTAAATGGAACAAATGTGATATGATTTCCCGGAGATCTTATATTAAGCAAAATATAAAATGATCTAATCGGGTCTCTGAATGTCCTATCATAGAAGTTTAATAGTGCATTTTACTCGCAATTCCACGCGCTTTAAGATGCCGCCTAGCCCAGTACGCTATCTGATATACGAGCGACGTAAATTGGACAAATGTGATAGAATAACGCTGAATTCTTATATTAACCGTAATATAAAATGATCTAATCGGGTCTCTGTTCGCCCTATCATAGAAGGTCAATAGAGCGTTATACTCGCCATTCCACGCGCTTTAAGATGCCGCCTAGCCCAGTAGGCTATCTGAAATAGGAGCGACGTAAATTTAACAAATGTGATAGAATTACGCTGAATTCTTATATTAACCATAATATAAAATGATCTAATCTGGTCTCTGTTTACCGTACACTAGAAGTTTAATAGTGCATTTTACTCGGCATTTCATGCGCTTTGAGGTGCCGCTTAGCCCAATACGCAATCTTAAATAGGAGCGACGTAAATTGAACAAATGTGATAGAATTTCGCTGAATTCTTAAATTAACCATAATATAAAATGATCTAATCTGGTCTCTGTTTGCCCTACCCTAGAAGTTTAATAGTGCATTTTACTCGCCATTTCATGCGCTTTGAGATGCCGCTTAGCCCAATACACTATCTGAAATAGGAGCGACGTAAATTGAACAAATGTGATAGAATTTCGCTGAATTCTTAAATTAACCATAATATAAAATGATCTAATCGGGTCTCTGTTTACCCTACCCTAGAAGTTTAATAGTGCATTTTACTCGCCATTTTATGCGCTTTGAGATGCCGCTTAGCCCAATACGCTATTTGAAATAGGAGCGACGTAAATTTAGCAAATGTGATAGGATTTCGCTGAATTCTTATATTAACCTTAATATAAAATGATCTAATCGTGTCTCTATTCGCAATACCCTAGAAGTTTAATAGTGCATTTCACTGGTCATTTCATGCGCTTTGAGCCCAATTCGCTATCTGAAATAGGAGCGACGTAAATTGAATAAATGTGATAGAATTTCGCTGAACACTTATATTAACCAAAATATAAAATGATCTAATCTGGTCTCTGATTGCGCTTTCATAGAAGGTAATAGTGCATTTTACTCGCCATTCCACGCGCTTTAAGACAGCCGCCTATCCCAGTAGGCTATCTGAAATAGGAGCGACGTAAATTGAATAAATGTGATAGAATTTCGCTGAACACTTATATTAACCAAAATATAAAATGATCTAATCGGGTCTCTGTTTACAGTACCCTAGAAGTTTGATAGTGCATTTTACTCGCCATTTCATGCGCTTTGAGATGCCGCTTAGCCCAATAAGCTACCTGAAATAGGAGCGACGTAAATTTAACGAATGTGATAGAATTACGCTGTATTCTTATATTAACCGTAATATAAAATGATGTAATCGGGTCTCTGATTGCCCTATCATAGAAGTTGTATAGTGCATTTGACTCGCCATTCCACGCGCTTTAAGATGCCGTCTAGCCCAGTACGCTATCTGAAATAGGAGCGACGTTAGTTGAACAAATGCGATAGAATTACGCTAAAATCTTATATTAACCGTAATATAAAATGATCTAATCGGGTCTCTGCTTGCCTTACCCTTGAAGTTTAATAGTGCATTTTACTCGCCATTTCATGCGCTTTGAGATGCCGCTTAGCCCAATTCGCTATCTGAAATAGGAGCGACGTAAATTGAACAAATGTGATAGAATTTGGCTGAATTCTTAAATTAAGCATAATATAAATTGATCTAATCGGGTCTCTGTTTGACCTACCCTAGCAGCTTAATAGTGCATTTTACGCGCCATTTCTTGCGCTTTGAGATGCCGCTTAGCCCAATACGCTATCTGAAATATCAGCGACTTAAATTGAACAAATGTGATAGGATTTCGCTGAATTCTTATATAAACCTTAATGTAAAATGATCTAATCGGGTCTCTATTCGCAATACCCTAGAAGTTTAATAGTGCATTTCACTCGTCATTTCATGCGCTTTGAGATGCCGCTTAGCGCAATAAGCTATCTGAAATAGGAGCGACGTAAATTTAACAAATGTGATAGAATTACGCTGCATTCTTATATTAATCGTAATATAAAATGATGTAATCGGGTCTATGATTGCCCTATCATAGAAGTTTCATAGTGAATTTACTCGCCATTCCACGCGCTTTAAGATGCCGCCTAGACCAGTAGGCTATCTGAAATAGGAGCGACGTAAATTGAACAAATGTGATAGAGTTTCGCTGAATCCTTAAATTAACCATAATATAAAATTATCTAATCGGGTCTCTGATCGCCCTACCCTGGAAGATTAATAGTGCATTTCATTCGTCATTTCATGCGCTGTGAGATGCCGCTTAGCCCAATACGCTATCTGAAATAGGAGCGACGTAAATTGAACAAATGTGATAGAATTTCGCTGAATTCTTATACTAACCAATATATAAAATGATCTAATCAGGTCTCTGATTGCCCTATCATAGACGTTTAATAGTGCATTTTACTCGCCATTCCACGCGCTTTAAGATACCGCCTAGCCCACTGCGCTATCTGATGTAGGAGCGACGTAAATTGAACAAACGTGATAGGATTTCGCTGAATACTTGTATTAACCAAAATATAAAATGATCTAATCGGGTCTCTCTTTGCCTTACCCTAGAAGTTTAATAGTGCATTTTATTCGCCATTTCATGCGCTTTTAGATGCCGCTTAGCCCAATACGCTATCTGAAATAGGAGCGACGTAAATGGAACAAATGTGATATGATTTCCCGGAGATCTTATATTAAGCAAAATATAAAATGATCTAATCGGGTCTCTGAATGTCCTATCATAGAAGTTTAATAGTGCATTTTACTCGCAATTCCACGCGCTTTAAGATGCCGCCTAGCCCAGTACGCTATCTGATATACGAGCGACGTAAATTGGACAAATGTGATAGAATAACGCTGAATTCTTATATTAACCGTAATATAAAATGATCTAATCGGGTCTCTGTTCGCCCTATCATAGAAGGTTAATAGTGCGTTATACTCGCCATTCCACGCGCTTTAAGATGCCGCCTAGCCCAGTAGGCTATCTGAAATAGGAGCGACGTAAATTTAACAAATGTGATAGAATTACGCTGAATTCTTATATTAACCATAATATAAAATGATCTAATCTGGTCTCTGTTTGCCGTACCCTAGAAGTTTAATAGTGCATTTACTCGGCATTTCATGCGCTTGAGGTGCCGCTTAGCCAATACGCAATCTTAAATAGGAGCGACGTAAATTGAACAAATGTGATAGAATTTCGCTGAATTCTTAAATTAACCATAATATAAAATGATCTAATCTGGTCTCTGTTTGCCCTACCCTAGAAGTTTAATAGTGCATTTTACTCGCCATTTCATGCGCTTGAGATGCCGCTTAGCCAATACGCTATCTGAAATAGGAGCGACGTAAATTGAACAAATGTGATAGAATTTCGCTGAATTCTTAAATTAACCATAATATAAAATGATCTAATCGGGTCTCTGTTTACCCTACCCTAGAAGTTTAATAGTGCATTTTACTCGCCATTTTATGCGCTTTGAGATGCCGCTTAGCCCAATACGCTATCTGAAATAGGAGCGACGTAAATTTAGCAAATGTGATAGGATTTCGCTGAATTCTTATATTAACCTTAATATAAAATGATCTAATCGTGTCTCTATTCGCAATACCCTAGAAGTTTAATAGTGCATTTCACTGGTCATTTCATGCGCTTTGA